>ML677397.1:7484558-7535954 GCA_007922305.1 Dermatemys mawii | reverse complement strand
CCCACTTCGTCGGATGCATCCGACGAAGTGGGTATTAGCCCACGAAAGCTCATGCTCTGAAAAAATTTCAGTTAGTCTTTAAGGTGCCACAGGACTCTTTGTCACTTCTAGCTATTTATACACTTTGTGGGGCCAAGGATATTGGGCTTTTCTGCAGAGCAAATGTTGTTCCAAGGGGTTTATTCAGAATTTTCAGATTTTTGGTGCCATTTTACTGAGATTTCATTACAGTGCAGGTGGTGGGCACTGCTTTGGGCAGGTTTAACTTCCCCAAAGCTAGGGTCAAGGGCCCTGAGCAAAGTTTTCCATACAGTCCCACCTCTAGGCCACATAGGAATCATACAGGAGGCAGGAGGAATTTAATTTTCCCCAGGTTGGTTCCCTCCACCCTGGGAGGTACTACAAGGCAGAAATGAAGCAGCAGATTTGTTTTCAGGATGGAACATGTTGCTCATCTCTGCACTGGAAATGATGGTGCTGATGGAGGAGATGCAGGGCAGATAGAGAGGGACAACACACACCTGTCTAATCCAGGGGCAGGGGCTTTCATGGCTGACCACTCACAACTGCTACAGAAGTTGCCCAGAGGTGACAGCACAGCTAGAGTGCCTAGTCCTATAGCCTCACTTTCTCCCCATATACGTATGACCCCAGTCCCCACAGAGAAACCAGAGGAAAGGCTTTTGGGAGGGCTGTATTGTAGAGATCACATTCTCCCTATCCCATAAAAAAAAATCCCTTCTATCCACAGAAGCAATTTGGGCCACCAGCAACCCACAGGGGTAAGCATCAAAGCCCCTTTGAGCCAGACATCAAGAGAGTGATGGGAAAGAGCCATTCTAGCCTTCTTAAGAGTTAAACAGCCTCTGGGCCACATGAAGCCCAGTAAAGACACCTATGATACCATCCACACCAGGCACTTGCTTTTAGCCAAGGGGAGACAAAGCAAACAAAGAAACAAGTCATACTGGAGCATCAGTATCAAACTTCATGCTACAAGCCAAGCAACTAATGCCTTGCCCCAGCACTTTCCTAAGTAGGCTAGGCTTGAGAGAAAACAAACAAACAAAAAACCCCACTCCTCTCCTTTCCCAGGGACTCATCAGCACTTCGCCACAGCCTTGCAGTGCTCTGCTTCCTTTTCATGACTTCGCCCAGTTAGATGACACATCTCCAAACCCTAGCAGCCCAACAAGCCATAGCTGCCAGCCTTTCTGTGCAGCCAGGTAGTCTTTGATGGCGAGTTCCCTCTTTTCCGCCCACTGAATGGGCTGAACTCCTTTTCTGGTTCACACGGGGACTGCACCCCATCACAGACCCCTGTGGTTCATAATGAGCCTGAAAATATTATCTAACATTTCTATAGCATTTATTATCTGGAAGGGGGGTGGGATCTTAAACCCCTTTGCAATAGTAACTAAAAGGAAATGCTGCCCAGGGATCTCATCCCCTACTGGCCACCTCTGGGATGGAATGCAGCAGTTTTTAGGCAGCAGACAGCTACGCAGTATAAAGATTAAAGACAGGAAGTGAGGAAGAATTCTGTATCCAACTGCAAGGGGGCACTTGGGGGCACTGAATGTAATTATAAAATGAGCATTATACAGTAATTATGGCTTTGCAATCTAATTACTTACAGCTGTGCCTTTGTGCTTAAAGGTGAACTTCAAAGGGAAATGGCAGAGTTCTCCTAGGGTTTATACTGATATCTGCAGAAAGTCACCAATAGCCAGGCAACAGGGTCTGGCTATGTGCAAATTTGCACCAGTTTCATTAAACTAGTGCAAATCTTTCTGGGGATGCACTGACATTGATTTAGCTGGCACCTCTCTGTTTATAAGCTAAGCTGACAGAAGCCAGTTTAAATTGATTTATGAACTATTGATTTATCCACACACTAAGTGGCATCAATTTAACTAAATCAGTTTAGAATCATACTTTTCGTTCAATTGGCATAGAGCTGTATTTGTGTATAGGCCTGGTCTAAAACAGGCATCAGTATGATACCATCTAACAAGGACAACTCACTGTTTTCGTCTTAAGCCAGACCTGCTGAGACTGTGCCAATGCCATGCACCATATACATATCCCTGATGGCATCACAGTAACCATTGGTCCTTGTGACACGCAGTCACCATGTAGAAGGCTGGGATTTTCTTTTCACTTGAGTTCATGATTTGCAACATTCTCCACCTTTCTCCTTCCAAAAGCATGAAATTATTTTCTAGCAGAACTGTTACCTTTGTGCCTGTTGTCTGGTGCAGCAGGGGCCACAAAGCACTGGGCCAGGAATCAGTAAATGTGGGACTCCATTGTATGCATTCAACCCCCACTGGAGTTTGTGTGAGACCAGCTAATGGGATAATCAGGTCTTGGGCTTCTGTTCCTGTTTCTGACATGGGCCTGTTGGGAGACGACAGGCACATCACTAAACTTCCCTGCATCTCTGTCTCTTCTGCACAGTTGACCTGTAAAACAGGAATAAGTACACTGACTGGAACTGCCTGAAAAATAGCATCTTATGTGACAAATTTCAAAATAAAATTAAAAAGGTTTCATTTTTCAATTTTTATGTATGGAAATTTTCTTTTTTGACAAACTGAAAACTTTTATTCCCTTCATTTTTTTATCCACAAACCAAGAAAACATCAAATTTCAGAAAAAGGCCACACACTGGGTTGTTTTAAGTAAAACTCCACATCTCTTGAGATCATAAGTTCACCACCTCCACTGACGGGGCTGGTGGGAGATTTAGTGAAGACAGGACACAAACTTCTGTAGGCATTTTAACCACTGTGTCATCTGGCCCTGCAAAGGGGATGTAGAAATTAATTAAATTTGTACAGGTTTGAAATGTCAAACAAAACCTGATCAGTACTGAACCACATGAAGTGAAATGTCTGAATGACTTGGACACAATTCTTGCAAGTGGAAGCCAGGAGGTTCTAAACAGTGCTAGTTACTGGTAGAAGGCAGAAAGCCAAAAGATGGGTGACTTTAACCAGCTGAGACGACACATAATCACCTGGAAATGAGCTGCCAGAAGTCGTATTGCTTTTACGAAATGGAACAAAACCACATGAAAACAAGGAATCCGAGAGGCCCATTAGAGCCGTAGAGACAAATTTTGCTTTCAGTTATGATGGTGTGAAGCAGCACAACTTGGTGGAGTTCCCCCAGATTTACATGAGCAAATGAGGGTAGAATTTGGCCCATGACCATGAATTTATCTAAAGTCGATCAGCAAACTCCGGTGGGTCCAGAACTCTAAAGCTGCTTTTAGCTCAATTCTTTGCTCACAAAAAATTGGGCTAGCAGAGCTGGTGCAGGACGGAGGGTCATTGGCCGAACAAAGCGGGAAGGGCATCAGGATTACAGAGCCCCAGGACACCATGGAATGCAAGACTCTTTTTACTTGTTTATCAGACTCTAACGTCCTTGCTGTACACCTGCTAGGGGCCATTCTGAGAAGTGGCTCTAAACATTTGCAGCTAGCACTGCATTCCCCCCAAACATGAGTGGACAATCAGGTCTTTAGAAGCTCTGGATTGGAACAGCAGAGAGTGGTGGCCCCAAGGCCAACCAAGGGGAGAAAAGGGACTGCAGGAGGACTATTTGGCTTAGGCCTCAAGCTCAAAGGGGACCTCAGATTTAGACACTTGTTAATTCTTTGGCATTTGATAAATTTTCACAACTTGTTTTTATGTGCATCCGTATCGGACCAAAATATGACACACTCTCTCAGATTAGAGCTGCAAATTTAAGCAAATAAGAGATGTGACTTCATAAAATACATATTCTTTGTTAACTGATATAGATTTTGTCATATTAAAGAGCTAAAAATGTTCATAAATATTAATAAAAATATATCAGTTCTGATGGCACAAGATTAGACTGTGATGAATGTGTCCTCTCAGATCAGCTGATTATATAAACAAACTGCTGGTGGTGGATCAAATGTGTGTTGAAAGGTAGAGAATTGTTACATTTTAGTGTCTTTATAGTTTTACATCTAGTTGACCAAGGAATTATTTATGTGTGAGAATTCCACATTATTATCTTCATATGGAAGCTAAAAGAGGTGATTGGTTGGTGGTTGAATCCTAGTTTGGTAGCTTGGCCATCACCATAGGCTTTTATAATCTATAGGCCCAGATTGATGGTGAAAATTTGTGAGAACAATCTTGTACAGTGAGTTTTGCAAGGACACATGTCTGAAATTTTTGGATATTATCCGTCTGCCTATATGGGAATAGAGTCATAGACTTTAAGGTCAGAAGGGACCATTATGATCATCTGACCTCTTGCACAATGCAGGCCACAGAATCTCATCACCCACTCCTGTAATAAACCCCAACTGTGCACTGTTTGTTCCTGAATCCTGTGCAATCTGGGCTTGGGAAGTTTATTGGTTTTGTAGCTCGTACCCTGTGTAGGTCCTGCACTTATGGGTGCTATGGGCTGGTACCAGTTCTTTTTCCTCTGCACTGCAATGATCTTGTCACTTGCAACTTTATCCAACCTTCCTCTTTCGTGCCAGTAGTTGGACACAATCTATTTTGATCGCTGATACTTGCAAGAGGCTGAGTCATGCCCTAGCCCAGTGACTTGGATATCAGGGCTTTCAATGAGCTAGAAGCAGCCCCAGCAGCATGCAGGGAAGCAGACGGGGAGAGAGCAGAGGAGAGCAGCTCACACAATGGGGCCTCCGGTTCAGCAGGAGTGTGGGGATGTTTCTCACTTGACAGGATGCTTGAATGCTCTGCCTGGCTCATTTGCATGGCAGCGCCCAGCTTGCTTTTCCCAGCTAAGAGCTGTTTCAGAGCAGTGCTGGGCACGCTCTGGGAGGCCCCAGATGTGCGGGGGGAGCTCTGGGAACATCCTGAATGTTTCCAGGTTCTCAAGAGTGCTTTGAATTCTGAGGACCTGTTAAAAGGATCCATTCCTAGGTGCTAGGGGCGTGTGAACAGTCCTGGGATGGATGGATAGAGATGCATTGTCTCTCAGGACCCACTGAAAGGAGTGGCCCAGGACAATGTAGTTCTGAGGATATGCTGGAACTTCCGAGCCTGTTAGTGAGTGCAAGGAGGTTCGGCTGGCACAGTGGCTAGTATGGGCTGTGTCTACGGGTACACAGAACTCCATGCATGCATGGCAAGAGACTGTGCCATACCCATGAGCCCACGGGATTTGGGGCAGGCACTCAACTTTCAATAGTGCCATGTACTCAGAAGTGCCAGGAGGCCTTGGCAGGGTGGCAGCACACGTAGAGTTATCTGTGTCCCGGGGCGACTATGTCCAGATGCTGCTGGCAATGCCTATTTTTGATGTACTCGTTTTGGTTCAATGAGTGTTGCCTAGTTTGGTGTAGACACATTTCCCAACACATTGTTCCAGCAGCTCTTCCAAACAGGCAGGAGATAATTAATGCGATAAAGTGGCCATACTCATATGAGCAAAAAATGCCTTGTATGTTCCTGGGGTCTTCACATTGCCCAGCGGTCACCAGAGGGACCCTCCCAGGCTTCCCTGCTGCATATGAGAGTCTAAGAGTAAGGCAGGGACACTTGCATGTTTGCCAACAGATAGGCACAGGAGTCGCTGGTACCATATGCAAATGTGGCAATAACTGCCACATTTTAAAAAACCTGGAGGCTAAACTGAGCTCCCAGCAGCCTGGGTACCCAGAGCATGAGACGCATTTTCAGATCTTCTGCTCTGCTTGATGTCTGCTTTGAAAATACTCCTGAACTGAAGAGCATCCTGCACAGAATGCTCCAATTCCCTGCTGCACATCCCAGTAGATCCCTCACTTTGAAAACCATCCAGACAAAGGCCAGTAAAGCAGATAACAGGGTGCAACTGAGCTCTCTCTACTGCATGGACAGCTGCCAAAAAATCTCTGCTTGTGGCAACTGATAAGCTCTCCTACAGCAAGTCTAGGAACAATACAGAGAGAGATATGCAGTCCCTAGAAACACAGGCACCGTGAGAGAAATGCTTTGAGATTTCCAGGGTTAAATATAATCAAAGAGCATTGATGACATTTTGTTTCATGCAAGCATGGCAAGAATGCTTAGCATCCCACTCCTGGCTTTGAGCTTATTCTGCCTCAGAAATGAAGCAACATTGGGCCAGGTCGTTTCTTGGATGGGTGGTGTCTAGGGACAGTTCAAGGTGCTCGTGATGCGCATGATATAAAAGTGGAGATAGGCAAGAAAGTATTCAGCATGTGTCACTCTTCCCTAGGCATCACTATCAGAATCAATGCTCTGGATGGTCTTGGAGGATAGTCCCACCCCATTGTCATCATTTAACTCCATGCAGCAGTTTTTCTCTGCAAAATAAAGGTATTAAACATGCTGTCCTGGGCACATTTCTAGTGTAAACGTAAGATGGTTCTAGGTGAGGAGTTCCAGAGTTTCACATATACGCTCATTTCAAGAGACATAACACTACATGAGTAGCACCTATGAATTCCATGATATACTGCTCCATGAGTCTAGCTATCTTCAACCCCTTCACTATTTGGCCTTTGTGAAAAAGATCCAGTCTGTGACTAGGGCTCCTAGCTGCTATGGCTATGCAAATAATAAATAATAATAATGCTTACAGACTGCAACTGAGACAAGGGCCCCATTGTGTGGGGACACTATAAAACCACATATTTAAAGTGAATCCCCGCCACAATGAGCTTCCAATCTAAATAGGTAAGACAGCCAAAGAGTGGGTGAAAGGAATTATCATTACTCTCCTGCCCGCTGAGGCACAGAAATTAAGTGACTTGCCCAAAGTCACATGAAAACCTGTGACAGAGCTCGGAAATAAACATAGATCTCTCTTCTCTCAGTCTAACGCCTCTTTCCCCAAAACCAGCCCCTCTGACATAAAAGGAAGCAAGTTCTGTATCTCAGTCATTGCCAAGATGTCCTGAGTTATTAACTGGGGCAAAGGTTCTTGGGATAGGGGTGTAGGGCCCATAAGAGAACCATGAATATAGGTGCACATATGTAAGGGAATCGGGGAGGTTCACTCAATGTGTTTAGATAGGCCGTGTAAAACTCATGCATGGTGGCACAAGATTATGAGCCAGTGCAGGGAGCAGGGAAAGAACAGTCTCCTGCATAGCTGGTCTGCATGCACACTTGCACTGGTTATACTTAGGCTTTGTCCACAAGCTGCACTGATTTAACTTGGTTTTACACCATTTTAGTTAAATAGGCACAAGCCCCACTTGCTCTTATTGCATTTTGAGTATGGCTTACTTCAGGTTAGTTTAAACCTGCTCCTAATTGATATAAGCTAAACCAAAATATGCCTGGTTTAAACCAAAATAAGTATGTCCATGAAGTCTTTTGCTCTAGTTTAACTAAATCAGTTTAAAAATCACACCGTTAGTTCAAATGGTGCAACATCCCTGTATCAACAAACCCTTAAGGTGTAATGTTAAGTCACTGCAGCTTTGTTCACAGATATTCCTGAGGGTTTAAACCTGTCTTGCATCAGATTGGACCTGTAAATTGCTGTTTTTGCTCATCAAGAAAAATTTGGCCATTGTTTTTGTAATAAATCTCTGTTTTCCTAGGGAATGTACCATTCTTATTATGATCCGCAGTCAGAGACTCACAGCAATTGCACGTATAGGATTTACAAGACTCGTTTCCCTGCCACTTGAATTGTCAGCTAATTTCCATTAACTATAGCAATGTGGGGCCTATGACACGCAACTGAGAAGTTTTAGTTCTATCCAACAAAAGGCAGTGCCTCCCAGTCCACACTGCCATGGTGTTCCTAGCCTTTGTTTGTCAGAGGGCGGTGATGGATGGCAGGAGAGAGATCACTTGATCATTTCTGATAGGTTCACTCACTCCATGGCACCTAGCATTGGCCACTGTTGGTAGACAGGATACTGGGCTGGATGGACCTTTGGTCTGACCCAGTATGGCCTTTCTTATGTTCATGCGTACGCACATGCACACACAAGCTCAATGTATTGCATGTCCTGGATTTGCCTGTGACTCAAAGTATAAGTGCCAAAATATTAAGAGAACAACTTTTCTCAGGGTTATCCACAATCTATCTGGAAGCAGAAAGTACAAGCAATGCTGTAAGAGAGCCTGTTCTCAAAGATTTCCAGCTCCAGTTTTGTGAACCCAGAAGGTCATGGTAGATTTGGCTATGTTAGTGATAAGCACCTGAACTTCCAGTAATGAATTAAAAGTGACTCAAGGGTCCAGGAATTGTGTTTACCAACATGTCTGTCCTGCACTTAACACAGTAGGGGCCTGATCTTGTCTTTGGGCTTTTGGGCACTGCCACAATATACATAATTAGTAATAAATGTATTTGCCTTTTGTAAGAATTCAGATGTAAATTTTAAATGTCCCAGTGGTTGGAGCTGCAATTCTTTTAACTGCAACAGAATTGAATCTCTGAACATTAGAGGTTCACCCATCACTGAAACACAAGAACAAAAGCAAAATCCTTACTGTCCCTCAGGGTAGAGAAGAGTCAGGACTCACCTGGACAGAATATAAAGAAGAATTCTCGTTAAGGGTGCTGAATGAAGACAGATCCATGGTTCTCTCTAATTCAGTAGCCCTTAACTAAAGCTGGGCCAAGAATGATTTTTTTTTTTGGTTCGTTGGCAATTTTAAAAAGACAGAAAATAATTTGTTTGGGGTCAGACTGAAAATGAAAATGTTTGAAATTTTCAGTGAATTCAAAAGTAAAACAAGATCATTTTAGGTTGAATGGATCTTTTTGTTTTGACAAAATCGAAGCATTTTATTGTGATTTTGACCCTTTTACAATGTTTCTGAATGTTTTAAATCAACACTAAAGGAATCTGGAAATAAAGTTGTTTCAAACAAAAAACAAATCAAAATGTTTTGTTTCAAAAATGCCAAAATGAAAAGTTTAGATTTTTTGGAGAATGTTTTTACTTTTTGTTATGAAATAATTAGACAAAATCAACATGAATTCCCAAAACCTTTCAGTGTTGCCGAATATGCAATTTTCAACAAAAACATTTTTGGCTGAAAAATTACTCCCAGATTTACATTGAACCCAGTGTCATTATGCTGAGTCTCCAGGAGAAACTCCAGGGGTAGGGTGAGGTGGGAGGGAACAGACGGACTGTTGGCTGTATTGCTGCTAGAAGACGAATGAGTCTAGAATGGTTGAAAAAGACCATTTGTATAAAAACAACAAATATCATTTCTACTTGACTGGCACTTTAATTAGGCCCACTTCCTTTGGCTACCACTGAAATCAGATTGGAGAAGAGTGGAAAGATTCTACACTATTATATTTATCTCAAGATTACAAGATTTTTAAAAACTATTTTAAAAAATCCTGCAAATATGGTGAAGGGAGTGACAATGTCTAGGCTTGGAGAAAGCACTGCTTTTTGATTGTGGCACAAAGCTTAATTATATTAACAAGGAATTGCTATGTAAGAAATATAGAGAAAATTCCTCTCTCCCCAAAGTCTTGCCAATCCCATGGCAAGGATTCTGTAGCAGCACGCAAATTAGCCTTGAATGTAAGAGTTCCAGTGAAAAAGAAAACAAATTCCCATGCTATTTTTACAAGGCAATTACCCTCTTTTCTCTCTTTCTTTCTTTCTCTTTCTTTCTTTTACTGTATTTGTTTGTATGGAGGCCGTAACACTGGCTAACAGTTACCAGCCATGGGTGAATCTCAAGAGGTCTGATTCAGGAAAGCATTACTGGTAAATAATAAGACCAAAGTACAGTTGTTGGGATCTAGATCTAGTTATAGACTCACATTTAAAATGCCGAATGGAGGATTCCAATCAGGCAGAAATTTACACCCAGACGGACATGACGACACAAGGCAGGAGAATAAAAAGCCCAGTGTGAATATGACTAAGACCATGCCTATACTACAGACTTCTGCCAGCTCTGTCAGTCAGTGATCATACAGGTGCCTTATACACCCACCTCCCATGATGCACCAAACACAGGAAATCCTATCAAGAGGAGTAAAAGTGTTGCTCTCTGGGAGAGGTAGTCTAGCCCTAAAGCCTGGCCCATAGAGGAGAATGAGCACATAAAAACCTATTCTCTGACCAGTTCCAATCGTGGCTTTTAAAAGGAGAAGTTGGCTCTCTTTTCTACACACGTTATGTGGGCCCTGAAGGACTGGGCATAAGGGTAAGACTTGGATAAATTGTATTTGAATGGGTTACCTCGGGAGGTGGTGGAATCTACTTCCTTAGAGGTTTTTAAGGTCAGGCTTGACAAAGGCCTGGCTGGGATGATTTAGTTGGGGATCGGTCCTGCTTTGAGCAGGGAGTTGGACTAGATGACCTCCTGAGGTCCCTGCCAACCCTGATATTCTATGATAAGAACCATACTGAACAATCACTCAGCATCAGCAAAACCCAGAACCCAGTTTCTATACAGCTGGATTAATTGATTCCCCCCCATTAATTTTTAATTTGCAGCTGCCTCTGGCCTGATGCCAGAAATGTCATGAGAAAGTCTGTTCTGGCAAGATTTCTAGCTCAGGGTTGGCAGTCTCAAGAGGTTGGGAGGAGCTTCCAAGCACTTAGATACTTAGCTGAACTCCCAGTCCCCCTGAGACTCACCATGCAGCTGTTCAGAAGTTTACTAGTGCATTTAGTCTGAACCTTAGTGGTTGGGACATTTCACCTTGCCGACAGGATTTCATGGAAGAATTCTGACACTTCCTGGCTTGGACTAGTTGGAAACATGGTGAAAGCAGGTTCCTAGTAGTATTTCAATACTTCTATTCCAGGATAGAATCAGGAAGAGTTTGGGTGTGCACAGATGTGCCCGCAGCAGATACATACATATTTGTGTGACTGAGACCAATAATGATTCTTTACTATCTGTATGTAATAGTGATTAGGAGCCCTAGTCAGAGATTAGGGCCACATTATGCTAGGTGCTCTACACGATTATAGTAAAGAGACTGCCCCTTACTATCCCCATAGGTGGGTCATAAGGAGGAAAAGTCACATATGGAAGAAAAAAGAGGTGTCTGGAACCAGTCGCTAGCATAGGGTAACCAGAGAGCAAGTATAAAAAATTGGGATGGGATGAGATGGGTGCGGAGTATTATTGGACTCTATATAAGACAAAACCCCTAATACTGGGAGGTCTGGTCACCCTACCCTAATCGCACCCACCCCAAATCTTGAAGGCTCTGGAGAGTTCTGGAAGGTTGGAGCATCTGAGGAAATAAAGAGGATTCTTCTTGGGAGTAGTGAATGAATTTCCAGCTCATAACTGAGATTTGTTTAATCAAGGCCAAGAAAGGAACAGGTTCTAAAACATCCAGTCAGGGAACAGAGGCAATACCCTGTAACTGTGGTGGAGAATAATACAGTTCAAGTGGTGAATTCCAAGTATCGACTAATTGAATGAACATTTTCTTTTAACTGGATTCTGGCTAGTCCAGACTCAGATGCTGAAGTCTGTGCTGTGAACTATTCATTCCAGATTGTGAACAAATTAAAAACAATTCCTGAGCAGAACTTATGAATGTAGAATTGCCAGACTGGGTCAAATCACTGGGCCATCTAGTCCAGTAACTTGTCTTCAGCAGTGACCAGTACTAGCTGCTTCAGAGGAAGTTGCTTTTCCAGAAGTATGTGTGGGATTTGCCTGTTTGTGGCATGTCCTCTATGGCAAGTGGTAGCCAGTTTCTTGGATCAAAGGTATGGGTTTTATGAAGGAACCATTTTCCCAGTTTGGATCCTGATCCAGGTTTGGCTTGGAAGTGCCTGCAGAGTATGAGACTGGATCTGGGCACAGATCCGACACTGTGATTTTATCATGAGTCACACAATGTCTAGTGTTTATTTCAAAGCCCCAGCTCCTGGAGTCATGGGAATGTGTTACTAAACACAAGGTAAGATTCTAAGAAAATGTCTAGCCCTGATGTTGGTGGTGAAAAGCTTGAAAACCTGGCCCAGCTGCCCACTCAAGGCTCAGAAACCAGAAAGCAGATAAAAATAAGAAAATATATTATTTAAAATATGATTTCATGCCAGTCTTGTGATTTTTGCTCCCACCCACGATACCTGATTTGTGAGTGCTCAGGCTAAGCAATGCTGTGGATCTCCTTTCTTGTTTATAAACCAAACCAAACTCCGCTCTTAGTGGAGTCCTTCGCCGTTCTTATTGGAATTCATTATGTGTGATCATGGAAGATTATTGGTTCCAAGGGGCATGCACATTTGATACACTGCTCTGCTTCCCTAAGGGTCACAGACTGCTGCCTTCAGCTCAGGAATTGTTTTAATGCCCACAAAGGCAAACTGTAACTACTGTCATCTGGGGCTGATCAGTCACTGTTTCACTCCCTCCCAGAAAGCCAGCAGTGCTGACTCAGCATTGCTGGTGTCAACAATGAGTTCCAAGGGGACAAATCAATGCAAAAAAGGTGGGCACAGGGATATGAAGTTTGGAAATATAGACAAAGCAGGGTCTTGCCCCTGCACCTACCCTTGTGGTTGCTTTTCATGGGGAAGCAGTGTAGACTAGTGGTTAGAGTGAAGGCATGGGAGTCAGAACTCCTAGGTTCTATCCTCTGCCACAGACTCATTATTTAACCACAAGTAACTCCCTTCACTTCTTGGTGCCTCAGTTTACCCATCTGCACAATGGCGCAATCTAACTTGCCTCCCCGGAGTGGTTTGACATCTGATTGGTTAATGTTTCTGAAGTGTTTTGAAGCTCTCGAGAGGGTGAGAATCTGTAATAATTACACTATATTTGGACTCTTAGGAGCCCCTGTGCATTGCATTCAGTCATTCTTGATGTGATGAAAGGCAAGCATTTAAAAATTGCTGTGGCCTGTGAGGAAAACGTTCCATCCACTGCCAGCACACCTTCTCCTCTGCCTCTCAGAACAGAAGGCAAAACAAAGGGAAGTCCTGCTCCTTGCATGTATAATTGTCAGCAACGGAGTCTTCCCCATGGCAAGAGAGCAGCGTTACCCAGCACTCCTTGGGTAGGCTTGGCATCTTGTAATTTACTACAAAACACCTCTCATCTCAGGAGAGTCAAGGCGGTGTTTTGTTATGTTCAATTAGACTGTGCCCATAATCCTACCTGCCTTGTTATCTTTCCCCAGGACAATTACAGGCCGTTCTCCAGGAGGTGAATTACTGGTGGTGCAAGCAGGGAGGGGGATGAGGAGGGTGAGAATGCTCAGGGGCAATTTGCACGTTTCTCTGCAAAGCTCCCACAGCACAGAGGAACCTGGTCACTTGGGTAAGTTCTTGGGCTACAGCTACAAAGTGATTAAAGTGATGCCAGGGAGGTCAACAGGTCTGGCTGCATGGGCAAAGCAGATTCAGTGGGATTGATCAGGGGCCAGGGCATGGCTCTCTTGAGTTAGGCACCCAACTCACTGGACCAGTTTTCAGGGAGTCAGCTGCTCCCATTGAAATCAGCATCTTAGTAGATCAGGTTATTTTTGCTTAGACTCCAGATTCTGGAGTTAGGGGCTGTGAGCAAGCACCTGTCCCAGCCTGCTCTACAAATGCACCTCAACCTCACAGCTTCAGACAAGGGAGGTAGGATCAGGGACCATACAAAAATCAGAAACTCCCCCTCCCCCACCACAGTGTTAGGTCCACTATACATTTAAAATAATAACATACTCCAACTCAATGCCAAACGTGTCCAGTGCACGAAAAAATTGGACTAAACTGGCAGATGCTCAGCAGGTTGTGCCACCTTCATCCTGCCTGATCTGTCCCGCAAGGTGTAAATTTTTCCCTATGCATGATAGATTTTGTCCTAGCCTAAGTCACGTTAAGCACAGCACCAATGGGTTTTAGCGAGTTTCAGTTACAATCATTAAAACTTTTGATCACGCCAGCCGAGCTTTTCCAAAAGCCATGCCTGACAGCCCATTAGAGCTCGGTTATTTATAGGAGGGCATGTTAATTTTATGGGATCACAGGCCAATGATTCAATGCTTAGCTTTACTGAAAGGAATCATTCAGGGGACTGAGTGCTCGCTGACACAACAAGCACCTACTCTGAAATCTCCAGAAGAAAAGGCTCTCGAGTCACAAAGGGACAAAGAGAGCAATAGAGAGAGACAGAGAATCTGAGCCTGTGACCCTTTACATGACCGATGATCCTTTTTTCCTGGCCAGTGCTATACAGGAGGCCAGACTACATGACTAGATGATCAAATGGTCCCTTAAACTCTATGAAACTCTAAAGCAAGGTATACTCTCTGCCACTGAGGAGCTGACTAAAAAGGATGTTTCTGGCCTCTGAAATAGCTTAAGTGTCATAGTGAGAGCTGAGAAGCAGCAGCTGGGGCTCCAGAGTGCTGGTACTCCGTGGTCACCTGAGAGATGGCGTGACAGTAGTTGCTAAGGAAGTGTCTAAGGGTCTCAGGATCCACTGAAGCAAGCTGCAACGGGGAGGACCCTGCAACGGGTTGTGCTTCTGAGTGCCCTGCCCATACTAGGCAACCAGACAGCTGTATACCTCTGCAAGTGGTTGGGGCCTTGGTTTTCAATCACATCAGGAAGACAGCACCACGGGCAATATAGCCCCCAACTTAACTCAGAGAGGAAGGATGGACTAGTGGTTAGGACACTAACGTAGGACCTGGAAGACATGGGTCAGACATTGATTTCAATGGAGGTTAGGAGCCTAAAGACCTCTGTGGATCTGGGCCTTAGTTCCCATCTGTAGAATGGGGATAACACCACTATCCTGACTCACTGGGGGTCTGGAGGATTAATAGACGGTGAGGTGCTCAGATAAGAACAGCCACATTGGATCAGAGCAAAGGTCCATCTAGCCTAGTATCTTGTCTTCAAACAGAGGAAAATATCAGGTGCCCGGAGGGAATGAACAGAATAGGTAATCATCAAGTGATCCATCCCGTCATCCATTCCCAGCTTCTGGCAAACAGAAGCTAGGGACACCATACCTGTCCATCTTGGCTAATAGCCATTGATGGACCTATCCTTCAGGAACTTATCTCGGCTTTTTTCAAACCCTGTTATAGTCTTGGCCTTCACAACATTCTCTGGCAAGGAGTTCCGTAGGCTGACTGTGTGTTGTGTGAAAAAATACTTCCTTTTGTTTGTTTTAAACCTGCTGCCTATTAATTTCATTTGGTGCCCCCTAGTTCTTGTGTTATGAGAAGGGGTAAATAACACTTCCTTCTTTACTTTCTCCATACCAGTCATGATTTTATAGACCTCTATCATATCCCCTCTTAGTCATCTCTTTTCTAAGCTGAAAAGTACCAATCTTATTAATCTCTTCTCATATGGCATCTGTTCCATACCCCAATCATATTTGTTGCCCTTTCCTGAACCTTTTCCAATTCCAATATATCTTTTTTCGAGATGTGGAAACCACATCTGCATGCAGTATTCAAGATGTGGGTGCACCATGGATTTATATAGAGGCAATATGCTATTTTCTGTCTTATTATCTATCCCTGTCTTAATGATTCCCAACATTTTGTTTGCTTTTTTGACTGCTGCTGCACATAGAGTGGATGTTTTCAGAGAATTATCCACAATGAGTCCAAGAGCTCTTTCTTGAGTGGTTAGAGCCAGTTTAGACCCCATCATTTTATAGGTATAGTTGGGATTATCTTTTCCAGTGTGCATTACTTTGCATTTATCAACACTGAATTTTATCTGCCATTTTGTTGCCCAGTCACCCAGTTTTGTGAGACCCTATTGTAGCTCTTCGTAGTGTGCCTAGGACTTAGCTATCTTGAGCAATTTTGTATCACCTGCAAATTTTGCCACCTCACTATTTACCCCCTTTTCCAGATCATTTATAAATATATTGAAAAGGATTGGTCCCAGTACAGACCTCTGGGGGACACCACTATTTACCTTTCTCCATTCTGAAAACTGACCATTTATTCCTACCCTTTGTTTTCTACCTTTTAACCAGTTACCAATACATAAGAGGACCTTCCCTCTTATCCCAGGGCAGCTTACTTTGCTTAACAGCCTTTGGTGAGGGACCTTGTCAATGGCTTTCTGAAAATAAGTACACTGTATATCAACTGGATCCCCTTTGTCCACGTGCTTGTTGACCCCATCAAAGAATTCTAGTAGATTGGTGAGGCATGATTTCCCTTTACAAAAACCATGTTGATTCTCCCCCAACAAATTATGTTCATCTATGTGTCTGACAATTCTGTTCTTTACTATAGTTTCAATCAGTTTGCCCAGTACTGAAATCAGGCTTACTGGCTTGTAATTGCTGGGATCACCTCTGGAGCCCTTTTGAAAAATTGGCATCACATTAGGCATCCTCCAGTCATTTGGTACAGAAGCTGATTTAAATGATAGGTTATAGACTACAGTTAGCAATTCTGCAATTTCACATTTCAATTCCTTCAGAAAACTCTTTGGTGAATACCATCTGGTCCTGGTGATTTATTACAGTTTAGTTTATCAATCTGTCACAAAACCTCCTCTAATGTCCCCTCAATCTGGGACAGTTCATCAGATTTGTCACCTAAAAAGAATGGCTCAGGTTTGGGAATCTCCCTCACATCCTCAGTCATGAAGACTGAGGCAAAAAATTCATGTAGTTTCTCCACAATGGCTTTATTGTCCTTGAGTGCTCCTTTAGCATGTCGATCGTCCAGTGGCCCCACTGGTTGTTTAGTAGGCTTCCTGCTTCTGATGTACTTAAAAAAAATTGCTATTACTTTTTGAGCCTTTGGCTAGATGTTCTACAAATTCTTTTTTGGCCTTCCTAATTATATTTTTACATTTCACTTGCCAGAGTTTATGCTCCTTTATATTTTTCTCACTAGGATTTAACTTCCACTTTTTAAAAGATACCTTTTGGTTTCTCACTGCTTCTTTCATTTTGTAGTTTAGCCACAGTGACACTTTTTTGGTTCTCTTAATATGTTTTTTAATTTGAGGTATACATTTGCTGACATTGCACAGGTACAAATGAGGGCAGCCAGTGCAAGGTAGTTAATATCGAGGCCCAGTCATGCCAATTCTTAGTCCTGCCCCCATCTCTTTCCTTTGGGCAGTGTTAGAGAGTAGAACATAGGCGGTGATTTCTAGTGGTGAGAGCTGGAGTTAGTAGCCACCTGCCGGAGCCAAAGGTCAGAGGCAGAAGCAGATCAGAGCCGAGGGTCAAAACCAGGTTATCTGCAGCGAGGCAAGGAAGGAGCAGGGGTCAGTCCAGAGCTAGGGCTGAGGACAAGCTAGCAATGACATTATCACAGTCATGGGCAAATGCTCTGAGCACTTATTGAATGGCTGCTGATGCTGATCTTAAGAGCAGGTCTGCTAATCCCCTCAGCCAACTGGACAGCTTGGTCTATCAGTTAGATTGCTTGGAGTTAGATTAGCTGCTGGGCCCTTACTCTTGACAGACAGCCCTGGACCTGCTTGGCATAAATTAGAGCAGCCTAAGGACAGCCCTAACATATACTTTGCAGAGCATTTCATCTGCACCTCCCTCCACTCCATGAAATCTCCCCCACATCAGGGGATGGGGGCATGGCCAGTATAGAATGCTATAGCCAGATCTACCCCAGCCAGCAGTGCCTCCTGCACAGCGGGTGATCTCCAGGCCTCTTTTCATTATCTCCAAGACCCCTTTGTACTCCCAGAGCTGTGCGAAGGAGCCTCAGCATAACTGAGGATCAGGGTCCAGATCATCTAAGACCTTTCCAAACCGCAACTAAGTTTTCCATTCTACAGTCCTTCTCCCTGGATCATTGCCCTCCCATCTTTTCCCTTGGAATCAATGCAGCATTGTGGGTTTTTTCTGAGACCTGATTTCCTGGCAAGTGTGACCCATCCATACTGAAGTCATCAGTGTGATACAAAAGGGATAAGACTTAAAGAAAGCTCAGAGTTTGGCACAACTCTTTTTGCAGCAGTGGCAAAACCCAGAAGTGGTTTGCATGTAGCGTATTGGTTCCTTCTCCGAGATCACTGGTGTGTCCTCAGGGAACAGGAGTTTGTCCTTTGGTGCCATTCCTCTGTCTTTGCTTCTGGCCTTCCCTGCATCTTTTTTTCTGTCCTCTTCTCCGCACCCATGTCCCTTTCCCCTCTCTTAGCTAAGCCAAACAGCAACACTGGACAACAAAAGGGCTGAGCAGATCTGTCCTCAGCCTGGGACCGCTGCTGGCTCTGAATTCTCTTGAAACTGGAGATGGTAAAGGACAAGGCAAATGCAAAAAGGCATTTCTGTTAATAACTCACGTGGATGAGAGCTCATTTAACATAAAGGTGAGCTACAGTACGGTGCAGATTGACACTGGCCCTGCATCACCATGTAATGAAACTCACTTCAATGGCCTCCTGCCTCCGCCAAATGGCAGGTGCAGCAGGGAAAGAGCTGAGCTCAGTATAACCCAGGGGGAGATGATTCCAGGAGTTTTAAAAAGGATGAGTTGGCATTTGGCCAGGACTGGAGTGAGCTCTAGAGTAAAACCAAATGCTTCCCAGCTGTCACGGATGATGGGTATAACATCTCTACTCTGGCAAAACCAACTAAGCCCTTTGGTCAATGTCTCATCCAACAGAGAGCACTACCTAACATCAAGATGAGGCTTTGCTTTGATACTGACACTTACTGAATGGCCAATGGCTCTTTTCCTGAAGTACCTGGGTTTCCTGTGAGCTCTTCCAGACCTGGACAAACTGCTTGGCTCATGAGACAGGCTGAGATCCTAGCCCAAGGTGGTGTTGCTGTAGGCATTTAAATAATTGTTTCCTGTGCTTTCTCTCTGATTCAAGTTGGTTTTCTGAGCTGTCTGGGTGCCTGGTTGTGTGAAGGGTTTGCTCATTATTTATTTCCCTGTAAAGTGCTTTGAGACCCTTTATATGAAAGATGCTATAGAAAAAATGGAATTGAATTGGAATTGTGAAGTTCTGAGTGTGAAACCCTCTTGGCAAAAGAATATGAAGGAGAGAGAGAACGAGAGAGGGTAAAGCGAATGACACATATACAGAGCAAGGATCACACACCAGCTTCTGTTTCTCAATTTAGGGCCTGATCCAAAGACCACTGAAATCAAAGGGACTCTTTGTGCTGATGTTCATGTCCTTAATGGTTTTCAAATTCCCAGTGGCACTGCTGGCAGGGTGGGTATGTTTCCCAGGGGTAATCACAAACTCTCCAATCTGTTTTCTGTTGCCAGAGAGCAGCATGTTCTCTGCCTGGTCTCTAGTCTTTCCTGTCATGCCACAGGCTAGGGGAAGTCCAGTACTGGCCTAGTAGGTGCAATTGCAGGTTAGGATGTAGGTTTATGAGTGGAGACCCAGGACTAGAATAGCCGGGGTATGGCAAGTTTGGATCAAGGTGCATTAGCAGAGCTGTGTTGCGGGGGGGGTGGGGGGCCATGGAGGGGCAGGACTGGTCAGTGCAGGGAGCCCCACCAGGAGACAGAGGGTTGACCTGCCTTAGCTGCATTCTTAGGGCTTTGGGGAACATAGCCTGCCCACTTGACCACTTTGACAGCGGGGTCCAGTACCCAGGGCTACCTGTTTTATGGCATCAGGAATGAGAGACTCTTCCGGTTTGTTTTGAATGAGCCCAGGTTCCCAGGGTGGCTCAGCAGCTCTTCAGCCTTTCGATGGCTCCCTAGGAGTGGAGTTTCTATGTGCCTCAGGGGTGGGGGCCTGAAAGCTTTCCCATTCCTTCCCCAGCTAATTCGGGGTGACTGCAGGTGGTCCTGTACAGTGCAGCTTCTCCACCCAGCTCTCTCCAGTGCAGTGACTCTCCTCTCTCGCCTGCCAGCAGCCTGATCTGGCAGTTGGGGTGGAGTGGGAATAGTGGCACGGGTTGCGTGGGGGGAAGCAGGAGCCATTTAATACATTTGGGAAAACAGCCCTTGGAAATTAGCCCACCAGCTGATGCTTGGCTGGTGTCTGATGGTCCTGTTACGGCCGCGATTCTGGTGGGTGATGTGCATGGCCGCAGAGGAGAACTCTGCAAATTCAGCTCTGAACTGTTGACCAGTCCTCTTTCTTTCTATCAGAATCAGAGACACAGACCTATGCAGCCCTGACATACAGCTAGGAAATCAGGTGCAATTAATTTCACCCTGCTCTCATGGGCTCATACGGAAAGGCAATTACCAGCCCTTTATCACTCATTTCTTAGAGGCTATTTCTTCGCCCCCCATTTCTCCCTCCCATCTATAGGCTGGGTTATTTTCTCCACTGCAGGCTGTGGATGAGCGCTGCCGGGAGCAGCACTTAGCAGAACCAAGCAGCAGGCCCAGTGTTAACTCCAACGACGGCTCTGAAATAGACTTATTATGCCAGGAGAATGTGTGTGCTCAGGGTTAACAGTAACTGAGGCCAGGATCAGCCAGTCCTAGCAGGACCCCGGCTGGCTTCTTTTCATACACAATCAGGCCTCAGAGAGGGGATGAGGAGCTGCTGGGCTATTGCATATCATTATCCCAGGGCTGGAGGAAGGGGGAGGAAGGAGACAGACTCTAGGAAGCTGCTGTTTGTTATTTTCTGTTTTTAGAAAGATTCCATGGCTGAAATCAGCAAAAACTAGGGCAGCAGCTGGGAGGCATTGGGCTGCTGTCCTTCCTGCCCCCCTGATGCTTTCTCAGCCAATCTCCCACTGTCATGCTGAGTAAAGGCAGAAGATGGTAAAGGGGTCTAGACAGGCACCAGAGATTCTGGATGCCTCTCTGAGCATCTTGGGCTGGCAACCAGGCTCCCTCATTGGATGTAGGGCTAGATAGTGCCCATTATCAACAGTAATATATAGCTGCTATTTAGTGCTTTTCATCCTGTCATCAACATGCTTTACAAAGGAGGTCAATGTCATTATCCCTGTTTTACAGATGAGGAAACTGAGGCACAGATGAAGTGGCTTTCCCAAAAGTCATCCAGCAAAATAAATAGCACAGGTGGGAACTGAACCCCAGTCTTCTGAGTTCCAGGACAGTGCCCTAGTCCATACTGCTTCAGTTATGCACTTGCCCCTCTGGGAGTGCCAGTCCTGTCCTAGGGAGAACAGCCCTCTTCCCAATCCATACATAGGAACAGCATGTCCTGACCTCTATTGTTAGGCAGCTCTGCTGGTCAGTGTGTGTGAAGGGGGAGGATTGTAGGTACCCCATTTCCCTTGGGAGTGGCTCATACACTAAAAGGCCCTAACCAGGAGTAATCTGAGTGCCTAGGACTGCAGCATGTCTAGCTCCTGCACAGGGGTGCAAATAGGTAGGGTGGAATGTGCTGCTGAACCTAGTCACTGTAAGTCTGCCCAGTGTGGCGCCTGATTCTCATGCACAAATCCCATCGATAGAGGATATGTGAGTGTCCACTGGTCCTGTTAACATTTGTTAGTCTCTAAGGTGCCACAAGTACTCCTCGTTCTTTTTGCAGATAGAGACTAACATGGCTAACACTCTGTAACTGTTTCCCCACTGGCTTCTCTAAGGCCTCAGGGAACCACCTGACCAAGAGGTCTGGTCTCCTGATTGGGTTTTGGCATGAATGATAGGTGTGAAAGTCTGATTGCCCCATAAATGAGTCCCTGAGGCAAAACCAAGGATCTCAGAGGAAATAGAAATGCAAATCCCACCATCCAGGCTGTCCGAGATTCTGAGACACTTGGTTTTATCTGAGACCCCCATGGAATCCATGTACAAAGCTATCACCTGCTGAAAGCCGGCAATATGTTCAGCACAACATAGATGGATAGGAGCTGGACTCAAAGATCGAGTGCAGCAGATGGCTGTTGGTGTTTAGCAGCTATACAGAGTCATATTCAGTGTGTTTTCAGGTGTCAGCTGTTCCTTGCCCCCTACTGCTTCTTGCACTGGTGACAAGTGAACTGTCTAGTGGGGGTCAGATTCAGTTTTGCTTCTGTTGATAACTGCCTTGTAAGCATTTTACATTATCTATCTGTCCACCCCCATACACACTCCTCTGTTTATCCATCCATCCATCCATCCAAGCTGGCTGAATAATTAAAGAATATTTTTGTGAATAAACATACAAATGTGGGCTTACTCTGATTTGGAACTCAGTCTAGATGATCTAATGATCCATTTGACCTTAAAATCTGTGAATCCATGAATGATGAGGTTTTATTATTCCTTATTGGGAATATTTGGACAGTCATTGGGCATTAAGGTGATCACAACCTCTGCAAGATTAATGAATTTTTTAGCACAAAATCAACACCAGAAAGTTCATTGTTCCATATTTGTTATTCTCTTGTTTACAGTGTTTCCTCAGCCAATTAGGGAGCAGAAATAACACCATGTGAATGTAGGTGACCAATCATATAATCCCATTAGTGAATAGCAAATAGTCATAGTGAACAGCAACAATGTAAGGGCTGTAATTGTTGGCTGCGTGCAATCCCATAATGGGCCCAGGCACTGAAACCAGCACTGGCTCACAAGCAAAATTCACACTGAGTATTATTTTAACAGAATAGTTTGACTGTCTCTAGTTATTGCCAACTGAAATAATAATATATAGGCCTGATTCCCTCCTAGTGCCTTGCACATTTGCAGAACAAGCATAAAACTACTTTTCTAATTTGGCCATTCACTTCAGAGAAGAGCCATGAGAATGATCAAAGGAATGGAAAACATGACATAGTGAATGATTCCAGGAGCTCCATCAATTTAGCTTAACAAAGAGAAGGTTAAGGGTTACATGGTCACAGTGTATAAATACATACATGGGGAACAGAAATTTGACAAAGGCTTCTTCAGTCTATGCTATGCATAGAAAAGCATAGCAAAGATCCAATGGCTAGAAAACTGAGACTAATTAAGACACAATTTTTAACAATGAGAGTAATTAACCAGTGAAACCATTTACCAAGGGACTCTAAATCACTGGCAGTTTTTATATCAAGAGTGGATGTGCTCTCATTCAAACAGGAATTAACTCAAAGATATACTCTCATTTGGGTTATATAGGTGGTCAAACTAGAAGATCACAATGGTCTCTTCCAGATTTATAATGTATGAATTCACCTCCATGGGCCTCAGTTTGCCCATCTGTAAAGCAGGGATAATGTTATTTAGTTAACCTCCTTTATAAAGCACTGAGATCTATGGATGAAATTTGCTTTTTATTATGACTATTAGTATTGGACCCTAAGGTTCTTTGGCTTTAGCGGGAGATTTGCAGGAATACAGATGGAAGAAACTAAAAAAAGGAACTGGAGACAGATTTTCAAAGGTATTTAGGTGCCTAAAGATGCAGATAGGATTTCTGAAAGCGCCTAGGCTGCTGACTCCTATTTGTTTCAATGGGAGTTAGACACATTTGAAAACCCCAGTATGTTGCCTGTCTGCATTTTTAGGTGCCTAAATACATTTAAAAATCTTGCCCTTGACCCTTGAACATTGAACAATGAGGTTTTCCCTTATAATAGAAAAGGGAATGCAATGAAAAAGAAGGATCAAATTAGAAGTGGAAATTCCGACCCACTCCTACCCCCCTTGCTGGGTTTCCCTGTTGCTCTTTTAAAGGCTTTGTCCACATTAAGCTGGCAGCATAATTCCATTGGCATGGGCCACTTCACCTCTTCCACGATACCTGCTACTAAACCCCTCTCCTGCTAGTCCCTTTGATGACTTCTCTTCAGCTGCTGCAGAGAAGAAATGCTCATATCAGCAAACAGATGGCGGCTGAGGCATGTAGCATAAAATATATTTATCAAGGCAAACAGCTGTAGCCCATTTCATTCCGAAGATTTCTATTAAAAGTTCTCTGGAGCTACAAGCTGCTCCGACTTTGCAGTTGGAATAAAGCTGAAGGGACAAATGGCTTTTTTTCAGAGCATTTCTTTCCTCTCCCTTAGCTCCTTTTTTTTGAAGGCCCAAGGAAAGAACAGCCTGGCTCTGTTCACAATGCTGAGGCTGGCTGTGATGCCGTTGAAGAAGGCACTTGAAATGCTGGTGGTAACACAGTATTGGCGAGTGGCCCACTAGTATGCAAGATGGTATTCTGACTTGCTCTTATGGTGGGATCATTCCCACCTATGCCTGCTACATCCCCTATCACATATGTTGTTCAACCACAAGAATGGGTCACATTCAGTCTGAGATTAAAGATGGCTTCCACACAGTGCTTAATTTGTGCCAGGGTTTGCCAGGGCTGAACGCTTGCACCTCTAGGCTTATCAATTCATAGCAGCTCTGGGCTTGCTGCATGAGTTATCAATGTAAATAATTGCTTGAGCCCTGGCACCTAATCACTTGAGCCCCAACACCTCTTTCATTACAAATTAAGCACTGCTTCTACTAAGGATATCTTCCATGATGGAAGTTGCAGAGGTAGAGGACAGCCCAATAGCTCATCTGATGGGGAGACCCACAGGCAGCCAGGACTAGCTGGTGGGAAAACTTTTGACAGAACCCTTTGCCGTCAGAGACTCCAGTTCCATCAAAACTGAAATGGTTTGCGAAATCACTTCACCTTCTCTGAAATCTCACGTAGGAGAAGAAAAGGAGGGTAAATGTACCAGAAATAAAGAAATGACATTTTTGGAATGAAATGTTTTGATTTTTCCATTCAAAATGACTTTGCTTCAATTTGTTTTTGCATTTTGTATAATAGCATATATCAAAATGTTTCAATTATGTCAAAACAAAATGTTTCAATTGGCCTAACCCCTTTTTTTTTTGGATTTGTGTGTGTGTGTGTGGAAAATCTCAAACTTGTTTCCTCCCCGCAGCCATTGCAATACAAAGAAATTTCAAAGTCCTCTGCAAAATGGACTGTCCATTCTCTACCCCACTGGAATCCGGACGACTGCAAAAGTGGGTGCTGCTCGCTGAAAAGGAGAACATCATCCAACAAAGAACTCATCCACAACTTCAGCCAGAGGCAGCTGCTATGGATACTCTAGGCCACAGACTAAAGCTCTCCTGAGGGCCAGGGGCAACACGAGCTGCACTCTCTCAGGGTAAGCCTCTCCCAAGACCCAGGGGTAGGTGTAATTTACATCTGTATGAGTGTGGTCCAGGAACTATAAGATTCTGCTGGAGCTGGAGTAGTCATGATTCTTAGCACTCACATAGTGACTTTCATCCATAGATCTCAAAGCACTTTACAGTGCCAGGTACGTCTCATTATCCCCATGTCACATGTGGGGAAACTGAGGCAGAAAGGAGGGATATGACTCATTCATGGACCCATAATGAGTATGTGGATAAGTTAGGAATGGAATAGAACCCAGGAGTCCTGCCTCCTACCTTATGCTTTAACCACTGAACAGTGGAATTGTCAGCTATCGAGGGCTGTGGTGGTAAAGTCACAAACCCATCATTTGACAGTAGAACTCATTGCCATAGGATTTAATTGAGGCCAAAAATTTAGCAAGATTCAAAGAGGGATTGGACATCTATAGGGATAAGAGGATCCAAAGTTATAATCAATGCCAATATACAATTTGGAAGAGAGATTAAACCTCATGATTCAGGGCTGTTCTCTAACTGCTAGAGGTCTAGAGGTTTCTTGCACCTCCCTCTGAAGCATCAGTGCTGGCCACTGTCAGAGAGAGGACACTGGACTGGATAGACCTTGGCTCTGATCGAATCTGGCAGTTTGTGTTGCTGTGATAAGGTTTAAATGCTCAGACTTGGAAAATGACATTTATCTTTGATGCAGAGAACATCAGGGATCTCAGCTTTTGTCTGAATCCAGTCAAAGTGCCTCTGCCTGAAATAGTCAGCTCAAAGACCCCAAGCTAGTAATGGTTTTGTTCTATGGGATGAGTGAGTTCTTCAAACTGGATCATATGGGGAATATTTTATGCACCCAAAGAGGAAGACCTGAGTCAGTGACTGCTTAGATACGACATCTAAGCATGAAATGGGATCATAGAGGGAGTTCTGAGATCACGCACTAACATGGCTGTCCTGAGCCTCCATGACTACAGAATATATGCTAACTCAGTCCCCTGAGAAAAGGATCTCTGTTTTTGTCTTTTCATGTGTGAATGGTGCTTAGCTCAACTAGCTGCCAAGACACCTCCTGGAAGCACCTTGCTGTCAGTGAAAGAGATTGAGGGGCATGTCTGGGAATAGCATGGGAGCAGTCAGTAACAGAAACACTCCTGATACAGAGTAGAGGGGGAGGAAAGATAGAGGACAAGCTGGCGGTTTGCAGCGCCATGCACCCCAAACTTTCCCCTCCATCTAGATCCACTAGCTTTCCTCTACAAAGCAGGCTATGGCTACCATCCCAAGCCCAAGAGGTCAAATCCACCTCTGGCTCCTTCAGCCAGGAGGCTGTGGAATTTCAGTCTGGGTTTTCTGAAACGGCCATAAAAAATTTACAGTGTGCACAACTTTTTCCTCTCTCTAAAAAAAATAATCCTCTTCTTACATAGGATCACAGGCAGCATATGCAGCAAATAAAATATTCCTGGCAGCCTCTCCTTTTTAATTGAATGCAGTTTCCCTAGCCAACTCCTGTACCTTGCCTCCCAAATTCAGGCTTCTATTTTGAGCCCAGTGAGCAGTGGGATGAGAAGTTTGCCCTAAAAATGTGCTCAACAGACTGGGGATACCATATGTGCGCCGCGCTATGAGGAGCTTGCCGCCAACCCACTGACAAGGAAGCTGCTGGTGAGCTTTAAGTTTGGGGATGGGGGTTTGCATTAATCAGAACTCACAGAGTCGAGCCTTGGAGTTGCTGGTGGCACGAATCCCAGTGGCGGGTCTGCACGGTGAGCTAGCTCACTAGGCAGACAGGGTGGCCTACAGGATGGAATGCAAGGCGAGCGGGGCTTGAGAGCTCTGGGTGTCATGCCGAGCCCTGCTGCAGCATGACCTTGGGCAAGTCATTTCCCTCTCCGAACAATGAGGGCACAGCTACTGCCCTCCTTTGTAAAGCGAGTGAAAGGCACCACAGCAGAGCTCAGCTCTATTGGGAGGGCTAGATCGTCACTAGCCCTCAGCTTCTGTGCAAGCAAATATGGGGGTGTGCAAGGTGTCCCCCTTATTTCATAGATTGCAACATCAAAGGAGAAACATGGTGTGCACAACTGCTGTGTCAGCCCACCCTACACAGGAAGTGGGATGGGAACTTGCTAAGTCTGTGGCTCCACTCACCAGCCAGCAGGGCTGCACCTGAGTGCTGGGTTATGTAGAGGGCATTGGGTGTAGCAGTTTGCTTCCTCCCCACACACAGAGCAGGGGGGAGATTTGGACTTTCCCTATCACAATCTGCTGCTCGTGAGGGGCAGCTAACCCTCGCCCAGGGAAGAGGACAAAGCTTGGGCCTGGGCATATGTGCGCCCTACCTGAGCACTCCCAAGCATCCATTGATGTATCACAACCCCTTGGGAAGCATCTCGTATGGGGGGGGGGAAGCAGGCACAGAGACAGTGAGCGATTTGCCAAAGGGCACTCATGGGTGGGTTGTACCAATGGCTAAAAATCGTGTGTAGATAAGGCCTGAGTCCCTGCTGCGTAGCACCTAGATGATGTAAAATGGTCTCACTCCAGTTTGGCAGCATTTGATACTAGCTTTGCCCTCTCTTAACTGGTGTAACTGACAACATGTGGGCAAGGCAGGGGACAATTAGAACTGGAGTGTTCATGAACCCCCTATCCCCCTTCTTGTAAGTGGAGACTCTCACCACGATTTACCCCTTTTCACTGGTTGCTTGATGCAGGAGGTGCAGCATGTGTACAACCTTCCTCCAGGCCTTAGGGTACATCTGCACTGCAATCGTGGGGTCCAACTGTAGCTGGAATCGGCATATCCAGGCCAGCTTTAATGTAGCTATCATGGGTACCAGATCAGTGAAGCTGTGGCACTGAGACCTGCAGAGCTGGCTGTACAAGCCTGCCTGGAACCCCAGGGCAAACCCATGCTGAAGGTTATGGTGCTACAGCATAGTTGCTCCCGAGCTGGCTAGATTAAAGCTAGGTCGGGTATATCTGTTTGCTGGAATCACACCTGTGACTGAAGTGCAGACATACCCTGCTTGTGATGCTTAGATTCTCCCTTGACCTGGGATATGACATGCTAACGCAACAGGCAGAAAAAGTTTACTACAGGTATTAATTCTTCTCCATAGGAGTCTAAATAACTCCCTGGCTCGCTATTATCTCATTACTTCTCCTGTAAACAGCTCTGTTCCTTGAAAGATGCACCCCAGTGTGCTGCTGTGGTGTGTGCCTACCAGAGCCCAGGAGGCATTAGGTCACCCTAGACACTTGAGGAAAACAAGGCTGCTGTTCCCTTTGGAGCATGGTCTCTTAGCAGCAGCCACTGGGCCTTTTCATTCCCTGCCCGCAGAGGACAACAGCTCTGCTCGGCAAGTGTCCTCCCAGTGCTTGGATGATGACAGTGTAATTAGGCTGATGAGTTTCAATTTACCACCTCCACACAGCATGGGTCTGGAGAGAGAGAGAGCGAGACCCTCCATTCCCTGGGAATCCAACCAGTGCATTCCCAGCCAAACTCCCTTTACCAGTTACCAGCCCTGATTCATCGTATTATATACATACACAAATAAAAATATAAAAAAACCCCCACATCTGAGATCATGGTGGGAAGAAATACCCCACCTTCATTCCTTCTTTCTCATTATGGGATCATTTACCTTTAGCTCAAGGAATGAATGTTATTTGCTGCTCTTGAGTTGAGTTGGCCAGAGTTTCCAGCAGTTACGCAGTGTGCGATAGGGCCCCTGTGTGCTTGTTGTTGGGGCTTGTTTGCCCTGCAAATGCTGGGCTGTAAAAATGAGGCTACTGGCAAACATGGATTATGGTGAGGAAATGACTCCGGGCCATAGCACTGCAATGTGCACACACCCTCCGACCCCCAGACATCACCCCATTTGCATTTGCTTCTTCAGCAGCTAGGGGGAACTGCTGCAGGCTCTGAAGGGCTACAGGTTCAGGCTGCACATGTCTCAAAGGAAAGGGGTGCTCACAGCAGACACCCTCCCAACCCCCCATCTTTCATACTGAGGGGGTCCAGTTCCAGTACCTCAGGGGAGGAAGGTCCTAAGTGGCCCATGACTTGGCAGAACTGGGTTCAAGCCACTTCTATCCCACAGCCTGTGTGTGAGATCCTGGCCAAGCCGTGTCGTCTTTCTGCACCTCAGTTTCCCTAGTAGTAATAATATCAGGTCCCTGCCGTAAAGGGGGATGTTAAGGGGAAATACATTGAAAATTATGAGGTGCTCAGATACTATAGTAGCGTAAGAGTAACCGACAGTCTCCTACCGTAACCCATCCTGGGCCTGGGTCCCACAGGCAGCAGTCCTGGCAGGGGATCCCAAAAGGGGCATTCCCTTGGCCTAGCTGTCGGAGCCAGGCCTCAGCTGGTGTCAGCGGTGCCGGGCTCCTGCGAGGGTCTCTCCTGGCTGGCCGGGCGCACTGGCGTCGGCTCTCGGCACCACCCTTTGAGCGGTTACGGGGGGCAGACATCGTGTCGGCAGCGGGAGCCCGCTGAGGAGGCGCTTCCCTCGCGCGCTTCTGGCACATTCCGCTTCGGAATGCTGGGCAGGCCTCAGGGCCCCTCAGGCAGAGACAGGCCCAGGCCCACGGCGACGTGGCCTCGACTAAACGGGACCCTTCCGTCTCCCTCACACGCACTGTAACATCAAGCCCCTCGAGCTCACAGCTAAGGCTGACAATTGTCACACCAAGGTGGCCCTTGGGTCAGTAAAAGCTATCACCTCATACCTCCCTGCCCCTTGTCTCTCCACTAAGACTGGTTCACGGGAGCCGGGCTCATCAAGGCAATGACCTTTTTCTGTCTAAATTATTTCTGTCCAAGATGCTCAGGAGCTGTTCTGGGAGCAAAGAGACTCATTTCCAAGGCTGCCCAGGGGAGTTCTTCTTTAAGCTCTGAAATCACAGCTTTCTTCTACGGTCCAAGGTTCTAGTCCCTGCTCCCTAGGTGTTTGTGCGAGATAATGGTGGCTATAGAACATGGGGAGTTTACAGACTGCGCGCTTTACCTCTCAAGTTCATTATAGATCGCTGTGTAGATTCTGACAGCAGCACCAACTAGTCGCTGCTGCTTTTTAGTCTCATGAGAGAGAGGCACTCCAAAGTTTAACAGGGGAAATCCCTGAGACACTGAGCGAAGAGGATCTCTCTGAATGGGTAATTCTCCTCCCAGAAACATACTCCCATCACCCTGCTCCCTGTCCACTTTGCCAGATGTGACAAGCAGGTTTATGAAACCATGGCAGAGACACTCAGTCACTGTTAGCCCAGGGAAAGGGGCAATTCATCAAGTGCTGGGCTGTGCCCTTGGCCCTGATCCTGCAGTCCTTTTACACATGTGAACAGTCTTGCTGACTTCAGGGACTTTGTTGGGCACAAGTGGGAGGGTGAGCCCTGAAGCTTCCTATTGTTCTCCACTGGTGTCTACCACATAAGCACAACTCTTATGGACTTGGTCTCTTTGGCCCAAACTCACACGACTACTTGGACACCTAACTCCCACTTTAGTCACTTAAGTCTAAAATTTAGGTGCCACTGAAATCCTCAGAAAAACCCACTCTGCTGCCACCTACCTCTGGCGGTGCCTAAAATCTCTTGGCACCTTCATTTCTGCTGTTTGTACCCCTGGGCATGCACAGTGCTGCCTTGGTACTGGTAGCCCAGGTCTGTATCAACCCTAGCCTGAATGGGATCCTCAAGCCCCAGGAAACTAGTTGCTCCTTGGCTTAGCTCTCCTGCGATGCCTGATCACACCTCACTCAATTAATTTCCATGTTCTCACTGAGCTAGACTCTTGAAATTTGACACACTCATTCATTAAGAGTTGTTATGATCAAAGATTTTCCTCATTCCCCAAATTTGACCATTTCACCAGAACTCACCAGCACAAAGTCATGATTCTTTCCTACCAGTTTTGGAGTTCAAATTTTGACATTGGGACAGAAAATTCACAATGGGCCAGAAAAAATAAATCCCAAAATTTGTGATAAGACATTCCAATCGAGTTTTAGTGAAAAAAAAATGTCATGAATTTCTTTGGCGGGGCAACAGTTACTGGGGTGTCTAACCTGAAGAGATTAAAGCCATCTAAGATCATCGGTTCTGTTCAGTCCATTTTAGCCAAACAAATTGTCAAACGCGAGCAAGAGAGCCACAATGACAGATGACGATATCCATGTACATCTGCTTGATAAGCATGCTGATGTCAGCTAGTTCCAAACAAAGTTGTATAGTATCTTATAACTAGGCATGGCAGAATTCATTTTTTCTAGAATTTTAATGGATAATATCAATGTTTATTTTAAGCTCTCCCTCCCCATTTCTATTGTATGAATTTTTCACAGTTGTGCAAAATTATGGAGCAGGACAGACTATTATGTCATGACAGTAGATATTGTGATTCAAGGTAAAAGCTTTACAACCTTAAAACATGGATTTTCAACATCAGACATCAAAATATACAAAGCAAATATCCTTAAATCAAACTACGTTCTCAAGCAGCATTTTTCTTACTTTGTCTATTTGTATATTTCGATTATTACCACTGGAAACGTTTTTTCATTGGTATTTGTTTGGTAGAGTTGGCATTTCATGACATTCATCAATACAAATCTAAACCTTCCAAGCCTATGTATAACAGCTCTATCTCCGGGTGAACTGCAAACCCTGCTTCCTTAACTTACTGGATAGAAAGCGCTTCTTGTAGCCAACTAAGACCCTGCATTTGAATAAAGCAGAGGAGGCTGATGCCTCTACTAATGTGTTGTAAGAGTAGGTAGAAACACACGGATCATTACGGGGTCATGTCTGGAGAGACTTTGTGTATGCATAATGTGCCCCAGGTGGTTCGAGACCAGGATTCATCACTAAATTTGGTCCACTGGTTGAATCATTAGCTTCCCCGGCCCAGGCTGGGTACCGAGAGGAACGCTGGTGTGAAGTTAAAGGCTTTGACTTAGTGTGAGAATGTGCATGTGTGTGAATGTGCAGCAGACCAGCCTTTTGGGGTGCACAGGGTAGCATGGTTTTCTTTCCATGTCGGAAGCTTAGCTGGTTCCTTCAGCACAGTTGAATTAGGGAGGTAGGAGCGCCCACCTACCTGAACTGACAGCATTTCTATGCCAATCACCTGGACAGGATTGGGACAGAAAAACTCACCCAATCCATGCACAACTTCTCAGAGTTAGAGATGGCCTCTCAGGCCTTGCCTCATGCTCCTTTTCCAGACCAGGAACAGATTTAAAACTGGTGTTTCATAAAAGTTATCCAAAACCAAACACACCCAACTTGAATAAGCCCCACTGAGGCTGAGCTGGGGCACAGCAAACTCTGCTGCTGCAACCACCTCCTGTTCTCCAGGGTGGTCCTTTGACATCCTTGCCAGAGCTCCACTTCTGCAAGTGACAGGGTGCAGGAAAATAACCCGAATTTTCTCTTAAAAGTCCTACTTTGAATTGGCCCAGATCAGCCTCTATATTCAGCAACCAGGATCACAGCACTAGAGCAAACCCAAGGCGAGCCATAATTCAGGCTCCAAGAAGGAATGAGCTGCACCGGAGTAAACTGCAGCTTTCCTTGTTTCCCTGTGGGGAAACATCTGAGCTGCTATACCAGTGGCTGGCTGCTGATGGCTGAATCCCAAAAATAGATAAAACCCTGCATAATCATCAGTGTCGTGAACATACTCCTTTTTGCTTATGGGGCAGCTGGGTAACTCCCATACTCCTGGTGGAGAAATAGGGATGTCTCCAGCCGAAGGGAACAGCCTCATGGAACACCCCCCACCCCAGGCGTGCAGCCCTTAGCGCCTTGCTACACAAGTGTTATGATTATTCTGTGTTGTGCCGTGGTTCCCTATTCCTTTCCTCAACACTGCCCTCAGCACTTGCTATTCTGAATTTCTTTCTCCAGTTTACTGATGTTCCAGCATAACTGAAATCAGTGAACCCGCAGCTGTAACTTAGCACCCCCCTTGTTTTCCCCAGGAAGACGAAAACAGCACCTGTGCAATTATGACATTTTGCAGATAATTTTAACCGTAAGTCATAATTCGGAAACAACAACCCCCCCCACACCCCACCTCGGCATAGAGAGCTGATTCTCGGCACCTTGAACTTGCTGTCAAACATGCTAGCAGAAATAAAGAGGTGCTAATACAATAGAGTCTAGGAAGAGAAAATAAGATTAAAGGCGACATTTGAGATTTTTTCAGTCTTCTGAGGAGGCGAAAAAAGTAGAACAAGGTTTAGTTGCCAGCAAAAGCTGACAGACAGGAGCTCGGAGGTTGTTAAAATAAGAGCCCTCATTATTTCATGCTGGTATAATGAAAGGAGGCTTGGTGGGATCTTTAATTTGGACTTGAAATTGAATTTATCTTTTGCTATTGGAGGAAAAATGTTGGCAGGCACCGGCCACGTATTTTGTGCCTTGCAGTCATTACTCCCTTGGAGGAGTGAGTGGGTTTTGAATTTCCTGAAGCAGGATGAGCAATATTTTTATATGGCTTAGTAGGTCTTGTATGGACTCTGAGATTTGAGCATCAGAAGAGACAATTATTAGGTCATCTTGTCTGACCTCCTGAGTAACACGAGTCATAGAACTTCACCCAGTGACCTCTCTGTTGAGGCCACTAATGTGTGTTTGATTCAAGCATATCTTACAGAAAAGGCCTACGGTCTAGATCTGAAGACTTCAAACCATGGAGAATCCACCATTTACCTGTTGGTTTGGTCTGCTGGCTAGTCACTCTCACTATTAAAAACCTGGGCTCAATTTCTAATTTGAATTAGTCTGACTTTAACTTGCAGCCATCAGTTCTTGGCACATCTTTCTCTGCTAGATTAAAGAGCCCTGTAGCACCCATTACTTTCTCCTCATGGTGACACTAAGCCAAGTCACTTCTGAGTCTTCATTTTGATACACTAAACACAATGAGCTCACATGGAGCTCCAGGAAGACACTGTCACGGATGTTTTTCAGCAGGCTCATGTTGGTCGCCCACAAGGCATAGCAGCTCTGGGGCTGCTCCGGGAGTCATGCGTCTTGCATACCACCCTTTGCACTGGGCTGGGCCTAAGGGGACACACTAGCCCATGCTGCATTCTTTAATGACTCCAGGGATCCAGCCAAGAACCCCTCTCTCCTTGCACAGGACCAAAGGAGTTAACATTCCCCACCCCACAAGCCTCCTGGCAGGACCAGCCCTTTGCTTCACCTCATCCCAGCCCGCTGCTGCACAGTGTTGCTTGCTAAAGGAGACACTTCATAGTCGTTAGGAAGCATTTCTTTCCTATACTGGCTGGAGCTGTTTTTCACTCGAGCTGCTAAGAGTATTTACAGTTCCATCATTGATGCCAGGAAGGCGCTGCCCCCTCCCCGCATCTGTCTCTCTCTCTCTTTTTCTTTCCCTGACACTTCTGTCGTGGTGAGAGGCCCCGGTCCATGCAGGGATTAACACGGTGTTCAGCCAATGTCCATGCCTCGGAGGAGAAGAGCTAGCTGTTTATCTCTTGAAAGCAGACGCTTTGGATTTGATCCCTAGGGGGATTTATTGGGGTGTCCTGAATCTGCCTCTGTCTCTTTCGGCCTCTCACTTCATGCACATTCATTCCTCTGTGCAGTGCACTACGGACGCAGGGACAGATGCCAGGGGCTGGGGATTTTGTATTTCTCCTCCAAACCAGAGCAATCCAGAAAGGCCTGAGAGCGTGGCAGCATGGCTGAGTCTCAGTGCCCTGTAATTCCACAGCTTGCAATTGTTTCTCTTGGTCAGAGCAACTGGGCTCACTTTGCTGGGCATCATAAGAGCATCCCCCTGCACCCCTGTGATTTGTCACAATTGAACCCAAATGCTCGGAACTACCCTGAGCCAAAGTGGGTAGCTCTCCCCTCCCCCCGATTTTCACCATAAATCACGCTCCTAGATGGTAAGATATTTGGGGTAGGGATTGTCTTTGTGCACCTAGCACAATGGAGTCCTGGGTTGTGCCTGGGCTGGGGTGCCTGGGCTGTGCCATAGCCACTATGACAACATAGATCTGCACAAAGAGCTCAGCTTTGTATCTGCTTGGGAGGATCAGGAACCCCGAGAACCCACACGTGAGATACCCAGACCTTAGGGTGCTGCACACAGCAGTAAATCAGCCTTGCCCACCTGTTTACATTCTCCTGCTGCACCTGGGTGGGCAGGTGGAAGCGAGGAGTGTGGGCACAGCACCTGCTCCACCCATCATGTGCCAACCAGCCCTGCTGAGCCACCACGGGGAGTGTTGTGCCTTGCTGCTGGCACACTACAATGTGCTGTTGGCCTACCTTAGGGATAGGAGGAAGGGGGAACCATGACTTCCAAGAATGTCTGAGTCACAGTGTCTCTCTTGGGTGGCTTCTGTATTTCTCTTTGCTTAGGGCTCAGGCTAAAGGCACAGTCTAGCCTGAAAGAGTTACCAACCTGGCCATTTCCAGCTGGCAATGGACCCCAAACCATCCCTGGTGTGGTTTTGCAATGAATGCTTAGTTCTGTTCTGCTCTATCAGCAGCTTTGCCAGCTGCAAGAGCTGAAAAATCATGAGGTCGTCCTCCCTACTCCGATCATGAGATTGGCTTAAAGATTCATGAGCTTTTTAAAAAACAAACAAAAAAGACCATGTTGGGTTCTTTTCTGAGGTCTTCTGCCAGGCACTCAAACACACTAGTCACTTCCAAAAAATCTTGGCATAAGCCACTTGTCCAAGGCCTCATAGGAACATTGCAACACAGCTAGATCAGCAGCTGTACTGACCTGGAGTCAGGTTCTGGCCCAGGAATAATGCTACTTTCTAGCTCATATTCCCTCATGAGATCTCAAAGTGCATTACAAAAGAGGTTGCTGTCATGAATCCCGTTTTATAGATGGGAAGACCGAGGCACTGAGGAGGAGAAGGTGATTTACTTCTAAGCATAGTATACTGCAGTCTAACAGCTGCTGCTGTTCGGTTGTGTTTCCCCATGCTACAAATTGCTCCTTGGTTCAGGCTCAATGCTCCTCTCACCACTATTGTGACTATTTCAGTTGTGATCTCTTCAATGTATTGTGTCATTCTTAGATTGTAGTTGTAGGGTTCTAGCTGGGGTTTTCTCCGCTGAGTCACAATATAATGCTGCTCTGGGTAACTTCCAGAAGGCATGTGTATTTCTGTGCTGCTTTGTGGATTCGTGGCAGCGTTTCCTAGAAGATAATAGGTGGCTGATATTCTTTAACCACCATGAGAGAGTTCTGTGTTTATGTCTGAGCGACCGCACTGTTTGGATCCATGGATACGCCCCACAAATGGCATGAAGTGACCGCCTGGCCCACATTTTTCCCAGCCAAGGTGCAGGCTGGTGGAGCTCATTTGCCTGCTGTTTACTAAGCTCTGGAAGAAGCATGGCCTTGGTTCCCATTGGAAGGAGGTGGTGGCGTGTGCATTCTGGAGGTGCCCACCTCCCTGGCACTATCAAATCCTGCTTCCCATTTTCCCTTAACGGGGTGTGACTTATCTATTCCAGCACTCCTCAGAGATACTGAGGGAATGGCAATTCGGGCTGCCTTTTTCTGCTGAGTTGTATTCTGCTTTCACAGCCCAGTGTCAACAAGCCTCTTCCTCCCATCTCAGCAGCTGGCAAGTCCCAGCACTCCACTCACGCACACACCTCCAGGAGAGATCAGGGTTATGAGGATTGTTGGTAGGTTTCACTTTAGGCTGCAGTTCTCACAGGTGCCATGAAAGAGGCCGAGTGCAAAGATCCAAGCTCTGGTGACTGCAGCATGCTATGCTGGCAGGCAAGCTCAGCTGCCCCTTCAGGGGCATAAATCTGGTTTGTTGGCTGAGTCTGCCCTCACTCCCATGGCACAAAGATCTATAACCTCTTTTGCGAGGGAAGAGGCAGCTGAGCATTTGCAGCGTGCAGCACAGGTACCGTATTTCACAGCTGGCTGACTTGTAATGGGATTCTTTTATCCAAAGTTACTTTCCTGGATCCAGCTCCGATTAGCAGATGCCAATCCTGCCCCGTATGCTGATGTACCAGTGCTGTACAGGTCATCCCTCTCTCCGTCTGCCCGCCCAGAACAGCGGAGATGCTCTTGCTTTTCAGCCCCAAAAGACTAGGAGTGGGCAGTGGGATATTCTCCAGGAGAATGCTCAGCTCTGGCATTTGCTTCCTTCGCTGCCCTGAGTTAGCCTGAGGCTGTTGGCCTTCCAGATATGATGTACGGCTCTTTGGATCTCTAGAGGTATGTCTACACTGCAGTTAGACATGTGAGGCATGGGGCTTGGGCTAAGAGGCTGTTTAATTGTGGTGTAAACGTTCCAGCATGGACTGCAGCAAGAGCTCCGGGCCTGAGCACACCACACTCTTCCTTTGCCCCATGAGCTGTGGTGGGCTGATATTCATGGCACATGATATTTCCATGCATGTTTTCACATCCTGTGATGGGAGACACTGGCTTGCAGTGCAGTGACACATTGATGCCAAGTCATTATGGATTATTCCTTTTACAGCAGTGCCTGGGGGCCCCAATCAAGGTCAAGGGCCCATTTTAGGCAATATACGAACACAGTGAGACAATCCCTACCCAATCTAAATGGGTAAGACAGACAGCAGGAGAAGGACAGTGCGGTTAAGCCCATTTTACAGATTGGAAACTGAGGCACAGAGATGGCAGGCCAGATTTTTAAAAGGTCTTCAGGAGCCTACCTCCCATTGAAGTCAGTGAGTCGCATCAGCTGATGACCCAATATCACTTATGACATCACAGAGGCTAAGTTTGTCCATCTGGAAAGCGCCACAAGCTGGGCGGAGCTTGGACGCAGTCTGTACTGCCCGTACCCCAGGAATTTTGAGTGATTTGGAGGGGAGGGGTACAAATAGATTCAGAGCACAGCAAATCTGAGTCTATCGAAGACCAATCCCCTTCATTTCACAGCAACACTCAGGATTCAGGTTAGCACTCATTTTTAATCCTTGTAATCCACTTCCACTCTGCTTGGTGCTCTTCTGTCCCCCTCGAGCGGTGTGCGTGCCACATACAGGAGCTGGTAAGTCAGCTACAATTCATGCTGACACAGCTGGCTGTTTTAGCTCAGGCAGCGGAAGCTCATGCTTTTAGATCTAAAAATCCCAGATCTGATGCCCGCTGCCTATGACCCAGTCAGGGCCAGGAGATCAGGGGCCTTCTCCAAAACTCTTCTAGGGTTGCAGTGGAGGCAAGGCAGTGCAAAGTGAAGACCAGAGCTGAATTCAGACTAAAACTGGAGCTGGACCCGGATCCAAATGAAGTTCAGCTTTGGGCTCAAGTTTTGCTGCTCAGACCCATCTCAGTTCAAGCGTGGGTTGATTCTGATTCAACAGTACAGTAACTCCACTTAGCACAATTCTTTTTTCAGACACACAGCAATAACTTCCCTGACATCAATGGGTGCAATTCTCCACTCAGAGCAATTAGTCCACTGAAGTCAGGGGGATAGAGCAGTATCCAAGTAAGTCATTCGGGTTATGCCTATAGTATTGCTCACTCTGGAGATTTTATTGCATGTCTAGTGATAGTTGATGTTTTTCTTCAATCTCCATTTCCTGGAGTCATGTGATTATGTGAGATATCAGTGCTCATTTGGAAACAAAAAACCACAACCCAAAAGTTTCTAGTCCTCTTAATTGAAAAGAAAAGCCCAGAAAGCTGACCCAGTGCAACTGCAGCATTCAAAAAGATGACAACATTTACCTCTTCCCTCCAATTTATCACTTTAAAGAAATATTATGATTTTTATGCAGTGGATCTCATAATTTTGGGGGCCTCAATTCAAGCTATTTGAATACTTGGAGGTTGGTGAGACTACGCTGATTTACACCAGCTGAGGATCTGGCCCATGCCTCTGTAACCCTGGTGTCTGTCAGAGGCTGATCAGGCTTCAGTGGCATTACTTCCACACTGACACCAGTTTCCAGAAGATCAAAATCCAGCCCAATGTGTTAGGGTGACCAGACGTTCTGATTTTATAGGGACAGTCCTGAGTTTGGGGGCTCTCTCTTATATAGGCACCTATTATCCTCTGCTCCATCCCCTGTTCCAATTTTTGACACTTGCTATCTATCTGGTCACCCTACAATGTGTTTACACAGAGGCTGGGTAGGTGGCAGGGTGAATTAGCATAGGCAGGGAAGATTCACACTTAAACAAACCATCCACTTGCTAAAAGACAACGACTTAGTACGTCCTAATTACCAGACCAAAGTAAAGCAATTACTACTTATTTGCCCGTGATTATTAAGAATAACTTAAAATGAGTAAACATTAAAAAAACCCAGCTACTTAGCAAATTTTCATTATCCAAAGGCGGAATAAAGATATTTATAAGCAAGAGCAGTCTCTATATATAATGGAAAGACATTACTCAGGAAATGAATGAATTAGTACTGTGCTTAATTGCAAGAACTTACTATCAGGTTACTACAAATTACTGGCAGGATGAACACAGTTGGATTTTTTAAAGTAAAAAACCCACTGACACATTTTATGCAACTGTAAATAATTAATTGTTTCCCTTGTTTCTTAGCAGAGTTAAAAAAACGAAAGAAAAATACCAGTTGATCCCATTGGCCAGAGCCATTATTTTTTTAAATTACTTCTTAATATCAGAATGCCTCCATGCAGCCATTTGTTGCAACCAGCAGCTTGCATTCAGCCAGTCACTCATATACTTCTCCTGAGATTGCCGCATGAAGCAGCTATTGCGGGATGCTTGCTTCCAAACTATTTCAGGAGCTGCTCACTCAGTCTGTGTATGACACTCAGACAGCCCCTTCCCTGTAAAGCTCATCTAAGCACAAAAAGAACATGTGTGTGATTGTCATAGAGTGACACCCTCCCATGGCATGAGGTCACTTTACAGAGCCTCTGCCTTCAATCTCCCGCTTCTTCAGGACTTCCACCCACACTAGTCTAGCAGGGCTTTACTTATTTCTCCAAAACAACCAAAATGCAACTAAGACATTAGATCTGATGAACATTCATCTGATGAAGTGGGTCTTAGCCCACGAAAGCTCATGATCCCTTAGTTCTGTTAGTCTATAAGGTGCTACAAGACTCTTTGTCACTTTTGCAAATCCAGACTAACACAGCTACCCCTCTGATATTAGATAATTACTGTACTGGCATTAGTCTCAGCTCTTACCTGAAAGTATTTCCTTCATAACCTCCTGTCTAGCAATCAGTGCTTTCCTTTTCTGAACTTCCAACAACTCTTCCTCAACCCCACTGTTCTGCTTCCTGCTAGTCATTATAGGGAATCAGCTGATCCCTGCTCAGATGTAACTCAGGTTGGTTAGGTCTGGTCCTTAAAGGAGCAAGTCAATCAGTTACAATGATCAAATGTACATCAGCTTGACAGAATTCAATTTGTTTTACAGTTTTGATGGATAATGTCCAGGTTTATTTTTAAGCCTTTTTTCAGTTTTTGTCAATTTAAACGTTCACAGTTGTGCCACATTAGAGGGAAGGTGTGTCAGACAGTAATTCTTGAATACAAGTGGAGACTGACATTCAAAAAGTTAAAGCTGTATACCCATTAAAACACACACTGTCAACGTGACTTGTCATAATGCACAAAGTAAATATCCTTCGGTCAAACTCTAATAGGCTCTCACTCAGCGTTTGTTTTCATTTGTTTATCTGTAAATGTTGATTATTATCAATGGAGATGTTTGGTCATTTTGTGTGAATGTACAGGGAAATCAAGGGTTGTGCCGTATACAATAACAATCTAATGCTCCCAAGCCGAAATATACACAGCATGGGAAATTTCACCAGTGTTCTGCTACACGAGCATGTGCAACCCCTGCTCAGTGTCTCTTACTTCCTGCCAGATTTGATTTTCAGCATCTCAGGTAAAATGGAGAAGGTGGACAGCCCAAATAAGGAGGGTGGACAGCTGCCAGTCTCCACAAATAAATCAGATTCCCCAGGTGGTGGGTGCATCTCACTCTGGCCTTGGGCTCACTAGCACCATGCTCCCTAGATATTAGGACAGTAATAATTGCTGTTACTTTTTTTTTGCACTGCATCTGCATGTTATCGCTTTTGGATGCTTGACTCTAAACCAGATACCATGTTTCCCAAATCATGAATGCAGGGACCTCCAGGCATCTTTCTTAAATCTCGAAATTGCATGTAATCAAGATTATTTTGTACTGATTCCCAGTGATTCCGTATTTCAGCCATGCCGAGAAAACCCTTTCTCAGTTTGTGCTGGTATTTTTATTTCTGAGTGGGAGGAAGCGTGTGGGATGCTTGGCAAATCCAAAAGATCTGGCTAATCTCGTTCACACTTCATAAGAACTGACCAAACAGAGGGCAACGTTCAATACAATGAATTATTGTTTTAATTTCTGTCATTCAAATTAGGGTAGATGCTAGCCAGAATTGTCGATCTATCTAATCTAATACACTGCTTACCCATCCAATGAATGTAATTACTTTGCAGCTATTTGGCCTTGCCCTCCCACCCCTCAAACCCTCTCTTATGCCCACAATGTCCAGGATAAAACACAGATGGAGATCAGCAAATTCCAGAGTCAAGGGCCCTTCACAGAGGATGGCCTGCTGGCAGCCCCATCTCATTTAAACCAAATTCCTCCCCGACCTCATCTGCAACACTATGGCACAGATAGAGAGGCAATGCTCAGGTAGCAAGGTGCCAGAAACTTGCACTGCATCCTCAGGGCACCCCCTGTCTGCCTGGCACTTGCACTGAAGGCATGAGGGAGGCCCTACCCGCCTGGCACCGGTGCAGGCTTTCCTAGCTTGGTATTTTTCATCTTTAAATGGGACTCCCTCAAGCTGAGTTTACTCAGTTTATTCTCAAAAGAACTTGCTACATCTGCCTCGGGTTGTGGAACCTTCATTGGCACCCCTGTCCGTGGCAGGCAAAAGACAGAAATGCTTCCCTCTGTGATGGACGCAGACAAGCAGCGGGCTCTAGTCAGACCGGGACACATTATTTCTCTTAGAGGGCATGGATGGAAGATGGTTAAATCCATCCCCCTGGAGATGACATGGCTTTGAGGACTTACCATGGGGCTAGGAGCTGAGAACTGCTGGGTTTTGGTCTTGGGGCTGACCGTATGGCCTTAGGGAAATGCCTCTGGATCGGCAGGTGCTTTTGTGTTATCTAGGACTGGGAGCATAAGTCAGTATGCAGGTGGCTTGATGAGATATTTAGCTGCATGTGTGCAGAGATAGGCATCTCATCTTGGGCAGGTGTATCTGCAAAACTGGTCCCTAAATCTTGCCAGTTGCTTCCTCTGTAAAACAGGAATCATAATGCAAGGTTGTTGAGAGGCCCCACCCAGCTATTGGGTGTAGAGTCTGTTGGGACTCAGGTGGAAAAGGCCTACAAAAGCACACCGTAATTATTATTATTTGTATAATTTATTATAGACATTCAATAGAAACAATCTACATTTCCATGGCGCTCCTGGAGTTAGAACTCTCTGCAAATTGTGGTAGTTGCACATGCTTATTTATTAGCTTTTGTCATTTAAAATATGCATTGTACGAACCACATAATGTACAGGGTGTGCAAGATTGCTCTCTTGACTGCGTGAATCCAGGAATTCTGGGGTTCCTCCTCTAGGAGAAGAGTGTGAGCTGTGCCCCCATGGCGTCAGTGCCGGAGTCAGTCAGATTTGTTCAAGCATCCTGTCATCCATGCATCACTCACGAGCAGGCACTCTCATGCCCTGTATGAAATATGCCCTGCAGGCATTTCTTAATTCATACTCCCAAGTATGGAGAGCTTTTGTATGGAGAGCATCTAACGCCCACCCGCACGCTCGCACTGAGTCTATCTCGCTCTCTCAGACCTGCTAATTCTCCCCAGCTCTGTGGGCCTGCTGCCCAGATGGTGTGCAAGGGGGTGTCAGTTAGGCTCCATCATGTTCAGCTGGGAGGGTGCTTCCTAGTGCAGGTAGACAGACACACGCTCTGCTCGGGCTAGCATGCTAGTCGCCCAAGTACAAACCCATCACCTCTTGGGGAGGTACTGGGGTGGATAGCCCAAGCTGCCGTCGCAGCTGCTGTGGTCACACTGCTATTTTTAGTGGATTAGCACAACTGTCTACTCATGCTGGGAATAACCCTTCCAGCTGCTGTGCTGACATACCCTTAGATACTCCTTACACCTATTTACTCCTGAACGTGGAAGGGAGCCTATATTTACATATTTGCACAGTAAGGTAGCATTGCTAACGCTGATATTTAAAAGTCATGAATCAAGCCCCTTTCGGTTGCATGTGGATCACAGTTTCAAGCTTTCCTTTGCAACCATGAAGGTTAGAAACTTACTTTTTCTTCCTACTTGCAACTGAGATTCCCACCTGATCACTTGACTCCAGGATCTGGAGCTTTAAGAACTATCACGAGACTCATGATAAAATCACAAGAGTTGCAACACTGCTAAGATGCCAGAACAAAGTCTAAATCACACCATTTTAAAAACTCCTTTTAGATTTGCTTACACTCGGCTCTGAATTTGCTCACCAACCTTTTAGCAAGTTGAAGAGAAGTAGAGAATGACACTCAGGTTTGGGGAAGGATCTAGTTAGGTGTGACACCAACGCTCAGGAATACAAACTCTTGCTGGGCTGCTACCAGACCAACTCCAGAGGAATATTTCAGTGGAATAAAATATACCCCCGTTTCCTTTAAGAAAGGAAGTCAGCTTCTGAACGCATCCCATTTAAGTGCAGATTCGGAACCTTTGGTTCCATTAAGTGGCCTTGGAGAAGGGACAGCAAAGTTGAAGAGAGAATTTTCTGCAGAAGGAGGGAGTTTTCTTTGCTAATTTCCAGACACTGAGTGTCATTCCTCTCCCTGTGCAATGACCCTTTTCTACCCTCTCACACTTTCTCTGTCTCTCCCTGGTTTTTTGTGTGTAGAATGCGGGCAAGTATCCTACTCTTTTAATTATGCAAATCTGTGGAACAGGCCAGGCCATGATCATCTTTTAAATGGAAATAGCACAAGCCCCTGAAGCGATCTGCTTCCTTGTATCTTCTGGCCAGATTCGGGCTTGATCATAATGAACTTGAGCCAGGATGAAAGGCTGAGGAGCCGGGACATTAACAGGAGGCGATGAAAACATTACAAAATAATAAAGGCAGGGAAAAAGATTTAAAGGGCCAGAGTCAAAACTCACAGCTGGAAAATCCAGCTTGTGTCTCAATCTGCTCAAGGTTTGAATCTGAACCAGCCTGATGCCCAGCCCACAGGATCAGCAGCACTGCACTGAACTCTGCCATGCTGTCAGGATTTGTTTCAAACAGCCCTGGCAGGGTCATCCCCACTATCTGCTTTACAGTGGAGGTCTGATCCTGCAAAGCCCTTGCTCATAGGAGTGACCCCACTGTGTTCAATGTGGCTAAATGACAAGGATAAGGATAGTCCTGGGGGTAAAGGTTTACAGGAGCAGGGTCTGCTGATGTAAATTAACAAGAGACAATTCCTAGGGAGGCTGAGATTTTTACTGATTACAAAGTGCTCTTCATTTCCTAGTTCAGCAGTTCCACAGGGATCAGTCATTCCATGGGTGAATACAGTCCTGTGAGTCAGGCTTAGCGTACCCCATCCATGCAATATGCACCTTGATGGGGGGAACATCAGCAAGCGTCCGAGCCCCTTGGTAGGACTGTTTGTACCTTGCCAAGAGAAGAAACGCTCTTTTGGGGCAGCGGCAGCTCTTTGAGATGCAACCCCCTCTGTGCCCATCCTACAGTCAAATGGGCAAGGACCTGCTTTCCAGAAGCTATCCCCAGTTGTCCTACATTATAAAAAGCAAGGCCCTGCTGTGCTTCTCATTGCATGAAAACAAACCTTCGGTGTTATGAGCTGTGAAGACAGCAGATTTCCGAGAGAGCTTAGCTCCTGTCTGGGAAGCTAGCTGGAAGTGAAGTGGCTAGATTTTAGTACACAGCATCTGCCACTGTCTCAGTACAGAGAGGCTTTTCCATTGTTCCCACTGGGAGATGCTGCGTGCCGAGGCCTTTTGAAAATCTGGCCCACCATCATTCTATGTCTTCCTCTTTCGGCCAATCCACATGAAATCGCTTCATGGGACTTGTCTGGGCATTTCCCTAGCTTCCGCCTTAAAGCAAAATTCAGCTGAAACTGACAAGTTTCACTTGTTTTGGTCCTGAACCACTGGGGTCCATGAATTTTGTGTGGTTTTAATGAAAGCCATAACGTGGTCTCTGCTTTGTATGAAACTTTCTCCGTACACCTGTCGATGAATGGGATCTGCAGTTCAGCTATGCAACAAAACCCCAAAGCTGGTGAGTTTGGCAACACAGGAAAATAGGAACTGTCCAACAGAATCAGACCCGAAGTCCATCTAGCCCAATATCCTGTCTCTGATAGTTGCCAGCATGAGACAAGGGGCCGGGTGGTCCTGAGGATAGAGTAGGGGAGTTAGAATCAGGCAACTCTGCGACTTTAGGCAAATTGCCTCCCTTCCCATCCTTTGCCTGTCTTCTCTAATTCAATGGTGAGCACTTTGTAACTGGAAATGTTTTTGCTACGGATGCGTAGCACAGTGGCTCCCTGATTTTACTTGGGGTCTCTAGGCCTGCCATAATAATAGTAAAGCAGGTACTTTAAAGGAAGGTACAGGAGCCTCTTGTAGTAGGCCTCTATGGCATAGCCTGTCCATGTGGAAAATGTCTTCCTAATTCCCATTGGTTGGTTGGTTGTTTTTGAGGGGGGAGAGGGGTTTGCACATTTTCAACCTTTTCTCCACTAGGGCTAGAAATTTGTTTTTACAGAGCCCTGAACTGACTTGACCAAGGTCATCCAGCCAGTCAGTGACAAAGCTGGGAATAGAATGTAGGTCTCCTGTCCTGAGTCCCACTTTAATACTCAGTCCACTGGACCACACTGTCTCCCCAGCGTGGGTTGGGTTTAGTGTACATGGACCCCTTGTGGACTTTGCTCGATAAAAGGCACTACAGTAACACAAGGTATCATGGGACTTAGGTGGCAGAGGTTGGCATAAGGTCAGAATGCTGCAGGGTCCTAGACTTAGCTAGCTGTTAGTACAGCTGGGATTCAAAGCCAAGCCCCTTCCCTACAAACAGGGCTTCTTCCATTCGACGAGCCAGAAAAGGGGTGTGCCATGGAGCTGCACTTTGAGATTGTGGTGCTTTGTAGGTTCTCCAGGCACATCCCTGGCTTGATTCCGCCAGCCAGGAGAGCTAAGGAAATACTAGACAGGAGAGCAGGGCACAATAGCAGCCTCTCTCTTCCCTTCCTATGCATGATTCGGCAGCAGCCTTGTTTCGGAAGCAGAATCCTCTCAAAGAGCCATTTGCATTTCAGAGAGCTCCTGCTCTGCTCTGCCACTGATAGTGCTGAGCTTTTGTTTGCAAGGAGGGCTTCAGCGCTAGATTGCAAACGGGGGCTGGTGGAGAAAAGAGGCGAGCACCTGGCTGGTTTGATCCTTCCTTCCCTTTGCTGTCAGCAGAATTCTTTGCCAGGAGGAGGCTCTTCAGAATCTAGCTCCCAGAAAACAGGGCTAAGGGAAAAGGATGGGGCTGGGCTGACTGTATATGGATATGTGTGTGGCCTCATGTAGGTTATAGCGGGGCCTTGGGAGCAGGAATTCTGGCTTCTATTCCCAGCTAGGGCACTATTTCATCAACTGTGGTGATGAGGGTCATTTAGCCTAGCTAGATTGCTTCATTGTATGTCTGTGAGGTAGTTACTTCCCCTCTAAGGGACTCAGTTTCCCCATTTATGGAAAGGTTCTAAGTCCCAGTGAGGGTTTGTGTTTCAGTCTATTTTAGGCACTTCTGCAGCCCTCTGGCAAGAGCACATGAGCACCTTACAGTCTTTAATGTGCTCCCACAAGTACTGCTATCCACATTTTACAGAGTGGGGCACTGAGGAATAGAGAGAGTCAGTGGAAGACCAAGACTTGAACTCAGAAATCACAAGCTAGTGCCCCTAACCAATGGGCCACCCTTTCTCTTCTGTGGGAGTAGGGGGAATTCTACCACAGTCCTGTTAGGTGTAGAGTGCTGCACATGCTAACCCCTGCCACTACAAAAAGCTTTTGTATGGTGCAACCTTCTGAGTCTCGCTCAGTACCAGAGGGTGCAGCATAAGCATCCCGTATAAACCAGCTACTGTGTTGAAGAGCAAAGGGTCAAATCCCAAGGAAGTTGAGTCAGCTTTGCATTTTTTTGATGCTGATAAATTGCATGCAGATCTCTCAGATGAAACCTTAAAAACAGAGCTGGATGTTCCAAATCCACGACACTGTTTGTAAGAGTAGGGGAAGTTTGCTCCTGTGCTCTGGGCTAAAATACACTGTACCTGTGCTATGCAATAGTTGCATCGCTCCACCCCAGAGCTGGTTGCATTTCAGTAATGCTATATGTTGTCAAACCAGCAAGGCTCTAGCCTCTTTTATTCTCCACTTAGCCCCCTTTGCGATCTCGAAAGAGAGCCCTCATTTTGTCTCTGATTGCCAGGTGCTGGGACTGGATGATGAGGGATGGATCACTTGATAGTTGCCCTGTTCTGTTTATTCCTTCTGAAGCATCAGGCATGGACCACTGTCGGAAAACAGGATCCTGGGCTAGATGGACCATTGGTCAGAGTCAGTATGGCCATTTTGTGTTTTTAAGTCTTTTCTAAAATCAGCTGCACTGAATAAATTACATTGAAAGGATTAAAAAAAAAGACGTTTGCCTTGCAGTGAAAACACTCACAAGACTCTTCTTCAAGATTTCTGATTCTATTAAGACAGCCCCCAAAACTCGCTTTTATGTGCTGTTTGTAGATATATTATTTTTAAATGTCTTATGATTAGGTCTGATCTGCTTAAAGGCTTTGATTAAATAGCCTTTGCTCTGCAGCTAGTGCAAGTTCATCATTTTCTATCACAAAACGTCTCAATGCCTGAGATAAATTCTAATGAAAATGTTATTTTAGCCTTAAGGACATAATGGCTCTTATTACTGGTATTTTTATTTTATGTTTTGACACACTCCAAGAGGCAGAGAATGCCACTTTTCTGCCCCTGATGCTCCCCAGCCTACTCCTCCCCCTTCCAAAGTGGAAAGTGGAGGGCAGTTTGGAGAAATGATTCTCCTTTTAGTTGCTCATAAGTATATTTTTAAATACAAGGAAGGTCCTGAGAATTGGTGCTCCCAGGAGAATGGCACAAAATTCTTAATATTGATTTCAGAGGTGCCATTTGCATTACTGTTACTCCAGGAGTGGTTCAGAAATAATAATGGTTAGAGATGTTCAAATTATCTTTTTGTTCTTTGTTTGTACAGTACCTCGCACAGCGGGGTCCTGGTCTGGAACTGGTGTTCCTAGACCCCACTGTAATACAATAAATAATGATAACAATAGGGCACATTTTCTCCTGATGGACACTGGTGTAGCTACATTGGTTTCAGTTTGTTCCAGCAGAGAATTTGGACCAAATTATTCATTTCATGTAGAATTCTTTCTTTCTTTCTAATTTCATGAGGATTTGGTCTATTGAAAGTATTGCATGGTTGATGCCACCCAATTTCAGCCTATGGGGAGTTTCCAAATTGCTTCCTTTGTCTACTTGTGATTTTGTGTTTGCATTGTGTAACGGACCAACTAGCTCACATACTATTATTTCTGTTCCGGCACTGGTTAGTTACATGGTATTGTTTTTGCTTCCTGATTGGTCACCTAAGTGATGTGGTAATTTTTTTGCGGCACTAATTGGATGATTGATTATTTTTTTTAAATAGGATAATAAAGAATAGATGAATGATCCAAGGGAGAGTAAAGTCTGAACTCTGAATTACAAATATTTTAGAAGAATAATGATTTGTTTATACTAAAATTTATGCAAGCTTTGGGAGTCTTGAACATTTTCATGAATGAATGGGCAGTGGTCCAAATATTCCTGGACAGCAAAGAATATGACTTTAAGATTAACAGCAGAGTGAATATGTTATGTTCATTCACAAAGCTTTTCTTGTTTTATTCAACCGGCACTAGTCATGTCGATGTTCTCTAATTTCCTTTCCCATCCCCGCAGCTCACACCACGAATGAATCATTCGCAAGTTAATGTGCCTGCAAGGAAGAATTTTAATTTATCAGAGAGTTTTCCTATGGCAGCAATGTCAGTGGTGGTGATGGATGAACCACAACAAATGGAGCAGGACCTAAACGAAAAGATCCAGATCAGGATCTGAATCTTCTATCAGTTTTAGCAATATTTGGGTTTAGGGTTGTGGTTCTGGCCTAGCTCAAAAACAATTTAAGGGCCAGGGTTCTAAGCTAGGCACATTTCTATTCAAAAGGTTCAGAGTAAAGCTGGTTAAAAAATCCTATGAAAATTTCAGTTTGCTTTGTTTGAGATTTTTCATGATTTTTTTTAAGATGAAAAAATCTGAAACCATTTTTTTCAATGAAAAGAAAATATTGGTTTGCCTTTGAAAATTTTCATTTCCAATTTTCAGGGATTTTTTCTTCCTGATTTTTTCTCTCCCATTTTCTTTTTGAAAAAGGGAAACAAGGGTTTTAAAAAGTGAAATTCCCCTCTGCCAGCATTTTGAATTCGAATGTTCAAAAATGGCGAAAAACGTTGATTCTTTTTTAAAAAATGTTTTCGTTCAAGACCCCAACTGGCTCTAGTCTGGAGGCTGAGGGCTTGATGTTCCATTTTGTGTTGCTATCTAAAACAGTATAAAATGAGAGGGGAAAATATCATCTTTCTGAGTTGGTATCATTTTCACCCTCTCTTTGCACTGGTGTAAATCAAGCACATGGGTTTCAGGGTTCTGGAGTCAGGCCCTTTGTCCAAAGGGAGTCAGTGTCACTAAGCAGATTGAGCACTGTAGTGGACTCTGGAGACGTGTTTTGCCTCTGCCCTGCTTGGTGACCTTGGACAAGTCACAGCCCTGCTCTGTGCCTCAGTTTCCCAATGTGCAAAATAAGGATAACCAGTTTCATTGTTTAGTGCTCTGAGATCTAATGATGAACAAGAGCTTCTTTTGAACCTTTCAAAGGAGTTTTTTTCAAATTTAGGTTCAATCTGAGATCTACCTGTTTTTCTGTCCAGATATTCATCCATCTGTTGGTCAGCAGAAGGCATTTATGTAGCAACAGACACTATAGCTTTGAGGCATGCAATTCTGGATGGTGGTTCATTGATCTTATCTTGGTTCATTTCCCTCGCTGCTATTCCCTCAGTTCTGGACTGAGTGTTTTCTAGACTCCAGCTGCTTAGGCCATTCAGTGGAACATGCTGTGACTCATTCTTGTTTGGAAGGAAGAAGGTGATCACTAGAGCAGTCTTGCTTGACAAGGGCTCATGGGAGCATCTGTATTCCAGACAGGTGTGTTCAAAGCCCTGTGAAACTCCCCTTTAAATTTCCAGTTGATACTAACATCAAAAAGCTCAAAGCAAAGCTCAGAAAAGATGTATTTTCACCTGGATGGGCCATATGCTGGTTCTCCATGGATTTGGGGCAAAACCACAAATTGATCCCTGTTCCTTTGGGTCTGAGCCCAGATTCACAGTGATCCGCTCCATGTATCTGGTCAGAGTTGCATCTTAGTAACAAACCTTGAAAAGTGGGGATGATAATTTCAGGTTCCTCTCTGCTCCAGTGACAATATTACCCTCAATGGTCCCACTCCAGGCTTGCCCAGAGTCTGCATGTACCTGTCCCCAAGGCGCCTGGCAGGAAGGATGGTGCCCAGGAGTGTTAGCAGCAGCTGTGCCAAGCAAGGTGGAAGATTAGAGGTTCCGAGAGGGAAGACAGCTCTGGAATGAAGAGGTGGCAGGTAATAAAGAGACAAAAATACAGGCATTAGAGGCCTAATGGCTGAGTAATAATAATAATAATACATTATATCAACAGCAGTGACACAAGCAACATTTGGAGTATTTATAGCACTAACTAAACGACAGAGCCAGGTGCCCCATTTTGACTCTGCACCACCTTCTCTGCTGGATTTTGTTTCTGCCTGAGGATTATTTTGGAAAGAGCTATTATTATCCGTGATTTATCACTCTGCACTAGGGGGAACTCTCACTTTCCACCGAGACAATCACTGAACCCTCACCGAGAGCCACTTAAAGGAACAGTGGCCTGTTTTCAGGCTGAGATTCAAGGGAGGCAATTTAGCATTGGCTAATGAACTGGCACTGTTGGATGGGAATGTGACTTAATCTCTACTTTGCTTGTAGTCGGTAGTTTCATCAGTACTCAATGTGCAATTTAATCCTTCCTAATTACAGAAAAATGAGCTTGCAGTGGTGAGTTGTTTGTGTGCAGAACTTTTCAAGGAGGAAGCTTCTGAAACTTTTCTTTCTTTCTTTCTTTCTTTCTTTCTTTCTTTCTTTCTTTCTTT
>ML677397.1:7473608-7484548 GCA_007922305.1 Dermatemys mawii | reverse complement strand
TTTCTTTCTTTCTTTCTTTCTTTCTTTCTTTCTTTCTTTCTTTCTTTCTTTCTTTCTTTCTTTCTTTCTTTCTTTCTTTCTCATCCAGTTTATTCTTTTCCACTCTCATACCATACCCATTGCTGTGAGATCACTACCCCACCCAGCCCAGTGCACAATATTTATAATAAAGTACAGCAAGGACAAGAAGGTAGGTAAGAGGGAGGGGAGGTTAGCAAAGTCCAGGACAGCAAGAAACTCATTCAGGGGCCTGGGAGATGGAGGCAGAATTGTTTTGTTCTCTTCCCTGCCCTGCCCTGCCCTATTTCCTGAAGCCTCCAGGGAACAGAGTTGCATGACAGCGTTAAACCACAAGGACTGTGATTTCAACTGGTGGAACAAAACCCTAGCGGAAAACACAGACAAGGGATAATCTGGGTTCAGCAGCCCTCCTGTCAAGGACGGCCCAAGCTCCTGCTATTTGATCGGCTTTAATTGCGTGGGAAAAGCTGTTCTCTGGGTTACAGGTTTTAATCTTCAATAATTAAGGAGGTGAAACATCTGCCACCCAGGGCACAGGGTGGAGAGGGCCGTCTGTGACAGATGAAGCTGGGCGGGCTGTTGTTGTCCTCCACAGAAGTCAGGTCAGGAGGCCCGAGGAATTCTCCTGCCCCAGAAGCTGTGCACCTGTACCTTGCTCAGTTAGCCTGTGGAAAGAGCAAGGCCACCATTTTGGCATCAAGGGTCTGTCTGTGAACAGCCAGGGGACAGCTTCAAAGTTATTAAAGCCAGTTGGTTGCTGGGGGAAGGGACCAGCCTGCCTACTCCAGAAAGGGAAACGTTATCTTGCCCCTGAGGGAAGCAGCAGTCCGTGATTTCCTGCTTCTCCAGAGCAGTTCAGCAATGACCCCTTGTGATGTTTTGGGGATCACCCAGACCAGTGAGGGGTTCTGTCACCGTCTGCCATGTAACCATGGAGTCCTTTGTACTTTCAGCTTTGAGTCAGAGCCCTGACACCAGTAGCCTGCCCACAAGCACAAAGTCCGACTCTGGCTTCCATCAGCTTTGTAGGGTGACCCCAATCACCCATCCAGTCCCGAGTCTCCCCAAATCCATCCTCCCTGAGTTCTTCACCCCCAGACACTTGGACTTTTCCTGTGGTTCCTTGCCCCCAGAGGTGTGAAACCAGCTCCCCAGACACCAGCTCACTTTAGCACACACACTCCCCACAGTTTGCACAACAAAGGCCTGTTTGGGGGTAGAAATAGAGAAAAGGTTTATTTAATAGAAAAATCACAGATCCAGAGTCTCAGTAGCCATACCCCAGCACGAGGAGAGCTGAGCAAACCGTTATCAGCGAACAATTTATCAGAGGAATTAGGCCCTTTCTTTCCCCAGTCAGTATCCATGAGCAGACTTTGGTTTTATTCATTTGGAAACCTCGTTCAGCATTTAGGCACATGCCTAAACTCAAGAATATGGTTAAGTGCTTTGATGAACCAGGCCACTGGTCTACAGTCATGGTCATCTGAACAATGCCTCCGGTGAACGTGTTTCAGCTCAAGTGTTGTTTATCAGCTATTCATTTTGACTAATGTTCATTATTCAGGATGTCTGGCCTATGTCATCTGGTGCTACTTCCTCTCCTTTACTGGATGACTGAAATGCTCTAAAGAGGAGTGAGTGCATACAAAGCAAATAGTGAGAGTATCATTCTTCACAAGTGAATGTGGGCATTGGCACAAGTAATTATCCTTCCCTAAAGTCTGCATGAACAAAAACTCATTTGCATGGATGTTTGTGAAAAGCAGAGCTAGTGAGAAAATGGAGGGGAAGGGGTTTGCATTTACATTTTTCTTGAAGTTTTATTTTTCTTGAAAATTTCCAACTGGCTATAGTGAAAAGTGAATTGAAAGTTGTGGTCCACTACAAACTGTTTTAAAATTATGATATATCGCTTTAAATTCTCAGCACATTTCCTTATCCTCCTTGAAGGTAAAGGGTTCTGTCTGTAGGGAAGTGTGCAATCAGAGGCAGTCTGAAGCCACCCCACCTAGCGTTAGAATTATGCCTGTTTTTAGGGAGCAGCCTGCTTTGTCTCTCTCTGTTTATGGGTTCTTAGCATTCAAGTTCTGAATCTAAAAAATAAAGCAGTGTTACATTGCAACCTTCCAGCAAAATGTCTTTTCCTCACTTTTCTCTTTGAATGCCATGAAATAATACAAAAGTCAATGGAGTCAGGCACCTAACTCACATGGGCATGTTTGTAAATCCTACTAGGCACCTGTCTGTATCTTAGGTAGCTAAATAAATACCTTTGTAAATCTGTCCCTCAGAGCCAAGGGGTTTCAATACCCATTGTGCAAACGTATAACAGAAACATAGATGCTGTCCCATGGAGTTTACAATCCCAGTACAAGACTAGAGACAACAGCTGGTTACAACAAGGAGACGGAAGAGTGCAAATTAACAGTGTAACGGTCATGATCAGTGTGATGAGCAGCAGTCGCAGCACATTGGCTGCCTAATGATTGTTGTGTTTTGTGTACGCATCATGGCAAGAGGAGAGTTTTAATTTCAGAGGAGGAACAGAGCTAGCAGGAAGATCAGAGGAGAGAACATGCATAGGTCCATGGGCCCTCATGAACCTAGCACCCTAAGTGCATGTCTTGCTAGTGGCTTGCTCACAGGTGCAATCTCTTTCTGTCTGATCAACCCATCAATCATTTTAATGTATTTTCCCCTGTCAGTTTCTCAAGCCAAGGTTGAAACAGTGGTTTCTAGGGAGCTGGATGTTTTACTTTTTTCCCCCCCTAGCATGCAGTGCCATTTTTAGCTTTTCAACTTTAACCATGTTCTTTTTCTTTTTAGATCCAGTTCCCAGCTCATTCCTGATGCTAAGTGCCTCTTATCTGCTGTCCTTTCAGACTGCTGGGCTGAGCGAATTGGTAAGCTTCCTTTCAACTAAATCAGCCCCCCCCATCCTGCATTTATTTTTTTGTGGTTGGGGTGCTGCTATACATTTCAAATCAGTGTCTAGCTGTAATACCCATAAGGCTTTTCCATCTGTCTGTAGTTTCAGGCTTTTTGTTACCCTTCAGATAAAATGAGGTGACCTCTCCTCATCTCCGATACAGGGCAGAAATGGGGGTTGGAAACATAATGCTTATAACTGTACTAAATATTCTGGAGCAAACAAGTTGGCTTCTCTTTGCAGCTCCTTGTTTAATGCTCCAAACCTTGTATCCACAGCCGATAAACTTTTGTTTGATCCTTGATCCTTTAATACTTAATCCTCAATGGGTGTGCTTGCTGGGCCAATTTCTGATCTTACAGTTTCCTGGCACGAGGAAATTGTTCTGGAATCAGGCAGGGTACATTTAAAGCACTATAGCTATTCTGCAGTAGCTATTACAGTCAATTTCCCTCTGTAGACACATCCTTAGCTCCAAGGGGTAAATCTAGAATAGCTTCATTAGTGATCCCGCTCCCTTTGAAGTCAGTGGAATTACTCCAGTTTTACATTATTGTAACCAATGACTTTGACCTATGTTACTTTATTACGGTTACAGTTTGATTGGGTGGGGCTGAAATCCCATGGGTAGCACTTGTAGAATTTCGACCAATATGGGAGGAAATCTCTCCAGATCTGATGTTCTCCCAGGATTTTGACTGTGCCCAAAGGGGAAAGCTTGTCCTTCCCAAGTCTCACCCAGTATCAGGAGGCTGGGTTGCAGGTGGTCTGGCCTAGTGATCGGTGCTGAAGGTCAGAATCCCCGAGGCAGAATCTAAATGCCAGAGCCAAGGGAGGAGATAGAGTCAGAGCCTGGAAATGGATCAGAGGCTCAGAAACGGACCCAGAGAAAGTAGGAGCAGACCTGGTACAGAGGCAGGAGAGAGGCTGGACCAGGACTGCTGTGTCTCCCACAGTAGGGAAGAGACTGGACTTGGCTGTCATGAATACAAAGAGAATTTTTCACTGAGGCTGCTGTACGCAGATAGATCCTGTGGTAGGCTCTGGCTTCTCCAGCTCCCAGCTGCCTAACGTCACCGCTCACGATCGACTTGTCTGAACTAAGCAGCCCTGAGAAGGACTGCTGTCTACACTGTAGCAAAGCTGACTGTTGAGTAAGTGAAGTTTGACAGCTAGGGATGTCTGGACTTTGATGGAGATCCAGTGTACAACATTAGTGGGCCCTTAGCACGGATTCTACTACAAATAATGAACTGACACAGCTAATAAGGTTACCGAAGTCTCTCATTTGAAACCAAACTCTTGTGACAGACCTGTGCCTTCTCTCAAAGGTGGTATTTAACTGCATGACAAATTTGAACTTTTGAAACACATCAGACTTTGAGTTGTGAGAGAAGACAAAAAAAGAACAGGATGTCCTAATGAAACGGGGAAAATACCAACGATGTGGAAATGTTACTTATTCTCAGCCCCGTAATTTGAAAATGATTCGTTTGATTCTTCTGAAAGTTTCCAGGATAAATCACCTTTGTGTGGAGCCTGATCGTGAGAAAATTCAGCCTGGAAGGAATTCATTTGCGAAAATTGTAAGGGTATGAATACCAGGGCTTGGAAAGAAATGTTCCTGCAATTTTCTCTAGAGAATCACTTGCTGTCATGACTCTACAGATCCTTGTTGAAATGTTATAAATGGTCTGATCCTCAAAGGTGCTGAGATCATGAATTTCTCATGGACTCCAACAGGATTTTAGGAGGCTCGTGCTTCTGAAAATCAGGCCACAGGCTGTATGCTCCATGGCTCTTCAGTTTATTACAGTGTTCTTTCTACATGTGGTTGAAATTTCTTGACTGAAAACCAGCTCTTTTCACAAATGAATATTTTCCTAAAAAACATTCTGACTTTCTTGACATTTTAAAACCCAGTGAAAAATCTTATTGATTGCTTTTTCAATTTGGTTTGTCCTTTTGCCTTTGCACTTTCTAGCGTTTGGAGATGGGTTTTTTTGTTCTGTTGCTGGGTTTGATTGGTTGGCCTGGTCACAGGGTGGGATTTTTTTCATAATTGAAAATGTTCATTTCCAAAAAGTCGTCTAGGTTTTAATTGACAAGGTAACGTGCTGGGGCTTGTTAGCTGATTGAATTACATCAGTTTCTAAAGTTCAATCAGTGAACCCCCTTCCCCGCAGTGTGGACCGTTTTAATTCAGTTTAGCTTATATAATGCTGAAAAGAGCCATTTATCAGTCTGTGCATTTAATCTCTCTCCTCTCTAGAATCCTGCACCACTTACAGCACTTCTTATATAGTGCTTTGCATCAGTTGATCTCAAAGTGCTTTACAAAGAAGTATCATTATCCCCAGATTAGACGCAATAAATTGACCCCTGAAAGATTGATCGCTACCCACCAATCCGGCGGGTAGTGTAGACCTGCCCTAAGGTGTTACAAGAACTTCTTGTTGTTTTTGCTGATACAGACTAACACAGCTGCCACTCTGAAATTTAGTACTGGCATCTCCTAGCTTTTGAACACTTGGCTTTGCAACCTGAACGATCTTTCAATGTAGCTGTTTTTGTATGTAATATACATTTTTAATTAAGCAAAGACATGGGCTGAAATATCCAGTTAGGAAGCTGAGTGGGAGCCGGCCTTCCCCCCATTGGGCAAATGCAATCAGGCATAGTCAGGATGCTCTGTAATCGTCAGAGAAACTGAACTTCAAAATAACCACTCAAGTATCCAGGGTGGGAAGAAGAGAGTTGAGAAGGCAGCGGCTTACAGGCTCAGTCTGCTCCGGCAACCTGTGCAGTAGAACAGCACACGGTAATTGATTTCTATCCTCTACCTAGGCTATACGGATAGATGATAGAAATCAATTAAAGGAATCAAATCAAGCAAAGGAGGAGAACAAAACCTTCAGTACCCACATCAGAACTTCTCGAAGTCTAAATTAATGTGTCTCTACTTCCTTACAAGGCAACTGTGTATTTCTCTGTCAGCCAAATCTGGTTAACCTCTGGGGATAGGGGAAGAGGGGGAACGATTCACCCTCTCCCAGACCTTTCGTGAGAAGTGGCACAGTTATCCAATTTCCTTCTAATTGCACTAACAAGGATGAATTAGGACTTCCATCAGCGGGGCAAGTGATCGGTCTGGAGTCAGCCATGGGCAACGGAGCCAGAGATTAAACAAAACTACCATGTTAACGTCTAATAATACAACAGCCAGTGGAAATTAACCACAAGACAAATATGCCAGGCCAGCGACATTGGAGAGTTTGTTCTTGAAACATGGCGTTATTTAAAAGCGATGCTATTATTAGGGTCATCTAACTTAATTTCAAGGGCATAATAGAAAAGTAAATGTGCTGCCATTGTGCTTTTTAGGCAATTTTTTCAAAAAAAACTGGACGAGATCACTGTATGCTATCGAAATAACCACGCTGGTTAAATTCCTCTTTGATATACGCTAATTACCCCAGAGCTTAGCTGGGCAATTCAGTCCCAGACTGAGCTGTGCTGTGCTCCTTTGCAGATTGTCATATGCTTTGGGCAATGGAAGTTAACTCTCAGCCCACCCCTGCAATGTATGATGGATTTGTGATGTGGGCTGGGGAATCCCCAGATGCAGTGTGGAACCCAGCCTTGGTGCACTGCTCCTGCCCCGACAGACACCCAAGACAGAGTCGCTCAGCTTCCCAGGCCAATAAAATGTCATTGAATTGAGCTGAATTGAAGTGATGCTTCGTGTGGACCTAGGTACAAACCTGGATTCTCAGCGGGTGTAAGTCAGAGCTGTTCATTGGAGATCTGGCCCTGATATCCCTGTCCCTCAGGGACCCGTCACCGTGCAGTCTCTGGGTCTGGAATTCCAGCAGAAGTGCTTGCAGGGCGAGTGAGGCTTTCGGGAAATGGTGCATGTGTTATAGCAGTGCTGGTTCAGAAAAAGCTGCCGGGGCAACAGCTTCAGGACCCCTGAGGTGATCAGAGGCCACAGCCCACCAGGGACAGGTGGCAGGGACAGCACCTTGCTCCTTGTGCTCCCATGAAATTGGCTGCCCTGCAGTGCAAGCGGCTTGGTGCCCTGTGAGAACTCCTCTTCCCCCGCGAATGGAGTAAGAGCCTGATCCAAGCGCACTTAAGGATGCCCGTTAGGCCTTGGCTCAGATCCTAAACCAGGATCAATCCTGGCCCTGGGCTAGGAAGGGGGCCTGTGGTGAGATGAGGAGGGAGTGCATCAAGCAACAGATATCCCGGTCTGCACGATCTGGAGCTGGGTCTGTCAGCCCCAACATAAGCCGGGTGTTGGACTGTGCTTGCTGGTTCTGGATTTGTCTAGACCTGACCCCTTTCCCCCGGGCCTCCTCCCCATCATGCTTTAGCCACCTGAAACGTTAGGAGGCGTGGAACTGCGCTCCCTGTGCATACCCAGCCAGGGTACACTTGATACAGAGAGGATTACAAGGCCATGGTCCCACCTCCTCCTGGCCCCTGCAGGGCCCTGTGGAGAGCAGGAGGCCTGCATGGGAATCCATTGCCCTGCATCTCACACCATCAGTGGCACCAGTGCAAAGTGGAGGCAGGATGCAACGTAACTGACTGCACAAGAGAATCGCTCCCAGCATGTACAAATTAACAGTCTACAGTCTACCCTCTGCACGGTGGGGAGAGGTTACATGTTCCCAGTGTAGGGGTGTCTGTAAATTGGCACAAACAGTGGGATTCTGTTTAGCTAAAACCTCTGTTTTGCTCATGAAATGCAATCTAATGATCGATACGAGCACTAGCAGCAAAATCAAATTCCCCTTTACAGGGTGATGGGACGGGGTTTTTTGCAATAGTGATATCCTTTTACCTTTCATTAAGTTGCATAAAAATTGTATCTTTAGTGCTCTAACCTCTCTTCCTGCACTTTAGGGAGCATTTTAGATGAGCAACCCTTTTGAAAACCCTTTCTAGCTCTTTTTGTCTGTAGATGTTGGGCCTCTAGAAGTAGGGCCTTCCCTGTCTTGAAAGAGAAAGAAGGCCTACGGAGGTGAAGTGACTTGCAGGTCACATAGGGATTCAATTCACACTTCATGGCAGGGACCTTCTCTTTGTTATGTGTTTGGAAAGCACCTAGCGCAACAGAGCTGGGACTTCTAGGGGCTACTGCAGCACAAAGGACGATAGTTAAGAATAGCAGCAGCGCTGGGATTAGAACCCCCTGGGGTGGCCTCTGGCTGCCATTGTAGAAGGGGTCTGGCTGGGTTAGGCTTGGCAGAACTTAACTTTTTAAAAATAATATGAGCAATAGTAGGATAAGATCAACGGCTGTTTTTAGGCCATTTTTTAGATTTTGATTTATTTAAATTTTCAGACTTGTGTGAAATTAGGAGGGAGTCAACATCGCATGCTCAGATATACACAAAAGACATAGACTTAAACCCTCATCAGTTTTCAAGTTCTCAGTGTCTAGAGTGACCAGATGTCCCGATTTTATAGGGACAGTCCTGATTTTTGGGTCTTTTTCTTATATAGGCTCTTATTACCCCCCATCCCCTGTCCTGATCTTTTATACTTGTTGTCTGGTCACCCTATCAGTATCTTACTTTGCCTAACTGTAAATTGAGATGATTATTGATGGAAATATTTTTTGATCGGTTGTGTGCACACAATGAAATCATTTACTGATGAAAACTGAATCTTTCCAAAGCAACTTATGCTACCCTGAGAGCGGCGCCAGCTGGCACCAGGAGCTGCCTCTGAATAGGGAAGGAACAAGGTCTGTCCTTGCACCACCGCTGGTTCTATCATAGGAATGAGGACGAACAAGATTTCCTGACTGTGCTGTAAGGTGGGAATGGGCAACAGGGGATGGATCACTTGATCACGTTCTGTTAATTCCGTCTGAAGCACATGGCATTGGCCACCATCAGAAGACAGGATACCGGGCTAGACGGACATTTGGTCTGACCCCGTATGGCCGTTCTTATGTTCTTATCTCCATGGCCATCGCTTCGGACTACATCTCCCTTATCCACTTCAACTCTGCTAGTGTATGCTTGCCCAGCTCCATGCGTGTGCTAAGTCTACAACATTCACTGCAGAGAGCTAGGCCTGTGGGTCTCCGCAAGCGGCAGTTTTTCAGAGCCATACCAGGTATGTTACAGTTACAAATCTCGCACAGTATGTCTGCGGTTCCAGCTTGAGGCGAGCTCCTTGCAATCTGCCATTCCAGCCTGGCTACACACCGAGAACCAGGGTCAGCAGTCATAAACAGTGAAAGAACTCGTTTCCACCTAAAACAGCACTTAGTGGCCCAATCCAGCCTCTGTGTCACTTGAGGACCCTAATGGAAACTTTGCAGGTGACATGTGCCCCCGATGCTCGAGGTTTTCAATGGATTTAAGGTAACTAACATCGTCCCTGGCTCCTCACTTCAAGAGGAAGAGCCAAAAGCCATTGGATGGAGCCTTTGAAGGTTTGATTCAGAACTTGCTCTGCTTTCCTTGCTCCTTTTGGCTATTGCAGGTGGAAACCTGTTGTAACCCACATGTCTCCAGACTAGGGTGAGCAGACAGCAAGTGTGAAAAATCAGGACAGGGTGGGAGGTAATAGGAGCCTATAGAAGAAAAAGACCCCAAATATCAGGACTGCCCCTGTTAAATCGGGACATCTGGTCACTCTGCTCCAGACACCGGAGTGCTCCTGCCTTTTTGGTAGAGTGACTACTTGGCACTAGGCCCTGGAGGAAGCTTTGGGGAGAAGATGACCGTGAACTCAGGAGACCTGGGTTCTATTCTCAGTTCAGCCATAGGTTTCCTGGATGCCCTGGAACATTTCACTCCTATCCCTCAGTTTCCTATGCTTTCAGAGCGTGCTCCTCTGGGGGTGACGACCACCCTCAATGCCTATTGAAATCCATGGAAGAAGCCGGTGCTCGGCATCTTTGCGAATTGAGCCTGACTTTAAGCACCCAGGTTTGAAAAAATTGGATTTATTCCTATATTCCAAGGCCAGATGCCTCTCCCTCCCGAGTGTAAATGTGGAGTAACTCCACGGACATTGGTGGGAGTCTTGCTGTGTGTGTCCAGCTCCGTGAATGTGAGGTTCAGGCTTTGGACACTGGCCCAGCGTGTGTCTGTGGCTGGCTTGCGTGGCAGAAGCAGGCTGTTTCTGCTATGATGGCGGAGCATCAGTCATTTCACGCTTTCTAACCAATCAAGGAAAAATGTGTAACCATCTCCTACGCACCGTCACCTTTCTGGATCCAGCCTGTGAGGGTCTCGGAGGGTCTGACAGAAAAAACAGGATGCTTTCAGAGCACTTCCTGTGTCCCATTCTTTATGTCTCCTCAGCAATGAAATACATTCTTCCCTCGCTGCTCCATTCAGTGCATATTAAATGGGATATGAAATTCCGCCTCAGAAAACCCCAGAGATGGTTCTATTCACTGTCCTTTAAATAGAATTAAAATTGATCCAAGACATATCTGCAAATCTATTGAATTACATAGTCTGCAACTGAGCTAAGGCTGACCTTACAGGAGGAAATAAAGCAGTCGAGAGCAGGAATGAGGCAGTAGAACAGTCGGTATAGGATGGCACTCTCAACATGGAGTGGTGTGAATGTCTTGGGTCATGCTCTGTATCATGTCATAAAGATTCAACCTACTGACTGAAGAATAAATTCAGTTCATTTCTAATTAACCCTGTGTGTGAAAAAGGGAGAGACAGGAGTGTACAGTATCTGTGTGTGTGTCATAGTTGTGTCCTATCCATATAAGTGACATTATGAGAAAAGGTGTGGTGAGTTTTGTGTGTGATTCTGTAGATTTGTGTATGGGGTGTGTGTGTTTTAGGCCTTCATGAGGGCCTAACGAGGGTGAAGTGACAAAGAGTCCTGTGGCACCTTAAAGACTAACTAATATTTTAGAGCATAAGCTTTCGTGGGCTAATACCCACTTCGTCGGATGCGCATCCGACGAAGTGAGTATTAGCCCACGAAA
>ML677397.1:7246221-7473208 GCA_007922305.1 Dermatemys mawii | reverse complement strand
TTTCGTGGGCTAATACTCACTTCGTCGGATGCGCATCCGACGAAGTGGGTATTAGCCCACGAAAGCTTATGCTCTAAAATATTAGTTAGTCTTTAAGGTGCCACAGGACTCTTTGTCACTTCTGCAATTCCAGACTAACACGGCTACCCCTCTGATTCTTAACGAGGGTGAGTTTCATTACACATCTGTACTTGTGTGAGAGCATTTACAACACGGGAGATAGCGTGATGAAAGTGTGCACAATCTGTGAATTTATCTGTTGTGAATGTATATGTGTGTATTAGTGATCTTTCTGTGTGTGTGTCCATGTGTTTATGGGATGTAGATGTGTGTGAGTGTTTTTATGTGAGAGCGTTGAGCATATGAAGTGTATAGCGTGCATGTGTTGGGAAGTATGTGTATAACTGTAGTGTAGGTAAGTGTATGCATGCCAGAGGAAGTTTGTTTGTGTGATTCGATGGTGTATGTTAATATGTATGTGGATCAGGTAGGATTCCTATGAGAGTTTGTCTGCCATCATGGTGTGTATCAATATGTTTGTGAGACATAAATGTGGTTGAGTCTGTATGTATACATGCATTCATGTGAGAGTGTTGTGTTTCTGAATTCGGGTGCTGTGTGCCAGGTTGGGTGTGTAGACACATTAGCTTGTGTGTGTGCATGATGCATCCCTACAAGACCAGGAGAAACTGAAAACTGCAGTCATTCCCCCACAAGTTTAGTGCTAAAGAGTTGAGCTAATTTTTGTGCTATGCTAATCCACTGTGCTGGGCTACAAATAGACCCCCATTAGTCTTGTTCTCGGAATGGAGAATGTAGGTAATTGCTTAGTAATGCTTTTAAATTTTTGAATGGTATATATGCATATTGTGTATGTGCATCCAGATATCTATCTATAGGCCAGCTAATGGGCTCCAGTGGGATATCGCGTTGTATTCCACAAATTGGGAAGCCTGAAAACTCATCAGTGCTTCTGGCATGAGTGGCATTTTAAAAGACCTTGTTCATGAGTGGAATTAACATGATACATCCCAATGGAACCTGTTAGCTATTCTATTCAGACCCCTATGGACAAAAAATAATATGCATCCGTTTTGTTGGGGGAAAAAAATGTCTTTAGGGCATTTATACTGTTCAAGGCTTCATGATACCATGGGACAAAGAGAGGCAGTTTATCAGCTTCCCTTGCTGGTAAACCAAAAATATATAGGTCACTTGCCAGGGTAAAAATGAACTGTAATAACCCAGTTATACTGTGATATTAACACAGCAAGCTGGTAGGCCCAGATCATTTTTACTCAGATTGTAACAAAGTTTAACATGTGGTCCATACAGCCACACACAGCCTGCTTAATGCATAGAGCCAACTTCCCTGGTAGTGCACTGCAAATGTACCAGGGCTGAATTTGACTCATGAAGTACAGGCCAGACAGGCTTTAATGGGGACACCATGTTTGGACAGTGAAGACTGAAAAATGATTGCCACCCTCTGAAACTATTCTCTGCCGGTATATCTCTTATCTGTGTCAGCCTCTGGGCTCAGAGGATTTTTATCCCTGGCTCTTTGGCATCAATATTTGTATGAAAATGTGCTTACCAGTTTCCAAATGGGAAGAAACAGAAATACAAAGCTAAAGCTCCATCTCCGATTTATATCTAAACACAACACCAGCATAGTCGGAGCACGAATGAGTCAGCCAGGGCTATTATTAGCTGACAGAATTTAAGAAAAACTGTATAAATCTCCCTTTGTGCCATAAATACATTTCTACCCTGAGAGACTAGAAAGAAACTCATTATGCCACATCCTGAGAGGCGGAGGCATGCCTCACCCAATGAAAGGTGGTGTATCTTCCGGCTACATAAGTCTGTGGGCCAATTTAGTGTAGCTCTTATTTGAGTTAACGTAAGATGGAATAGTCAGTGTGTAGGAGGCAGGGTGATCTGTAGTGAGGGGAGGGGACTGGGTTCTTTTCCTCATTCTGATAGGGAAGTATAAGCTAGAGGTTAGAGCAAGGAATGCTGGGAGACAGGATTTGTGGGTCCCTCTCCTGGATCTCCCACTGATTTTATGTGTGCCACCTCTGTTTGCTCTCAGCATGATGCTACGGCAAAAAGGGCTAAAATGCGATCTCTGGATGTATAAAGAGAGGGAGGCAATTTTACCTCTGGATATAGTACTAGTGGGACTGACATTGGAACATTTCGTACAGTCCTGGGGTCCTCATTTTAAAAGGATGTTGAATGCTTCAAGGGCTGGAAAAAATGCTTTACAAGGAGACAGAAGGCGCTCAATCTGTTTAGATTAATAACAAGGAGACTGAGCGGTGACTCAGTAATGGTGTATCAATAGCTTCCTGGGGAGAAAATACCAGACACTCAAGTGCTCTTTAATCTAGTAGAGAAAGGCATGACAAAAATCCATGGATGGAAGATAAAGCCAGGCAAATTCAAGTTAGAAATAAGGCCCATACTTTTATCTGTAAGATGATCAGCTATTGAGACAAACCCCCAAGGGGAGTGGTGGATTCTCCCTCTTTTGATGTCTTCAGATCACGCCTGGATGCCTTTGTGGAAGATGCTTTACTCAAGCAGAAGTTACTGGGCCCAGTGTGGGAGTAAGGAAATTCTGTGACCTGTGTTATACAAGAGGTCAGGGTAGATGATCTAGATGAGTCATGTTTAAAATGGGGACAATGATGCTTTTACCCACTTCTGTAAATTGCTTTTTAAGAGTTACAGATGAAAAGCTCTCTATAAATGCCTGGTAAAACCAGCTGTCTTCTTTGTTCCCTTGAGTTCCCAGGGGCAAGGGGCAGACTCAGTACATGAGGTTACAGGTCAAAGCACAGGGTGGGATGGACAAGCACTCAACAGGTGAGCAGCAGAGAGCATTAGAAGTCATGCATGATTATTCCATGAATGTATGTACAGAGTAACATAGTGTTGTTCAATGTATATAATAAAATACATGGGATGCACAACACAACTGAGTGAGGAATACCACTGCGAACTTCTTGCTTGCTTGCTTAAAAAGAATATGACACATGCCTGACTAACCCCTGGCCACTGAGTGTTCTGCATCCTGGTCTGTGTCCAACTCATGGAGGATATGGTCTGTTACAGATCTTAGCTGGTGGAACTGGCTGTTTAGCGTAAGCTGTAGAGACTCACAGTTTTAGCTTTGGAGGGGCCCCAATTCGGTTCCTTCTGTGAGCCATGTGATGGCTGTTGCGCCAGCCCACAAACTCTTGGTTCTCTGTCTACATTTACAGTCAATTAAAATACCACCCAGCAGCCCAATGCAATAAAAACATGAACACACCGGCCCATAAACCCAGCAGCAAACTCTGCCTGTGCCCTCGATTCTCCCCAGAAGTCCCATCAAACAGATGGGCTTTTCGCAGCATGACCTGAAGGGCAAAATACATGAGCTATTTTGGACCAACAGGGATTCTGTGTTTCTTGGTAGAATCGTGAGTCAAATTTTTGTTTCTTTAATTTCACAGTGTTAACACTGCAGTCACTGAAGGTCAGATTCTGCAGAAGTTAGGAAGCTGAGAACCCAGGCATTGCCTGCCTAGATCATAGTGATGGCCCAGCTACTCCAGTAGACTGTCTCTGACACTGGCCAGTACCAGATGCTTCAGAAAGCAGGTGTAAGACCCCCCCTGCAGTCAGCATCTCCAAAACACCTGCCTCCCGGACAAAATATACTTCCTACATAAACTATTCAGTAGTTGGCTATGCCCTAGTCCTTTCAAAATGCTTGATGGATTAATGTAATTATTTAATCCTTGCCATTGTAGCTAGTTATCCACAGAATAGTCTGATCCATTTTGGAAGCCTTATGCAATCTTGGAGAAGAAGGATGACCCGGTGGGTAGGATGCTAGTCTGGGACTTGAAAAACTTGGGCTCTTACTACGGACTTTGTATGTGATCCTCTGCAAGTAATTATTCTTCCCTGTGCCTCAGTTCTCCCTCTGTAAAGGGGGATCATTGCACTGCCCTACCCCAAAGGGCCGGCGTGAGGACAAACACATTAAGGATTGTGAGGTGCTCAGATACTATGGGTGATGGGGGCTGGAGAAATACGATAGGTGGAGAGATACAGCTTGTGCAATGCGATTCCATAGGCTAACTACAGAGTAACACTCCAGCAACTTTAGATCTGTACTGGCACAACTAAGACCAGAATCTGTCCCTATGGGATTTTTAAGTGTAGATGTGTTTTGGCCTAACCCTTTCTTTGATTCCTTCCAGCACATGTAGAAATGGTTCGATGAAAAGAAGCCGTTCAGATCAATAATTAAAGCTAGGGAAAATTGCAATATATGGGCTCTTTAAAAAGGATTTGTACCATGATTTTTTAGCATTACCTGATTCTTTTTAAAAAAAGATCTTTAAATTTTCATATATAATTCAGTGTAGAGCACTGATCTTTGTGGTACAAAACAGATCTCCTTAACATTTGGAACTGCTGGATAAGCTGTAATAAAGTCAATTGTTGCAACGGTACCCCACTAACATAGACTGATCTAAAAGAAATGGGAGCGGAATTAAATTCCCTGCACTGAAGCTTACACATTAGATTGCAAGAGCTGGGAAAGCTACATGGGAAGCAAGTTCTAAGGGTATCATTTCTGGCAACCAGAGAGTGAGAGCAAAGTACACAGGTTCCACTCATGCAGACTAAACATCTGATCTGCTGCCCAGCGGCTGCTGTTATCTGGTGTGAAGGGGTGTTTAAATGGATTGAGTCTGGAGGGGACACTCATGTGCCAGCCCAGGAGGAGGGGACTTGAGCGGGATGGGGTTCTGTCACCCAAACCCAGGGACGGGGGGCTGAACCGTCACTGCATCCTTTTGGTTTAATCCCTGGGTGCTCAAGTCTCTCACTTGAGACAGAGGGCCTGGTTGTGAGCTCGGCCATATTGAATAAAACTATAGTCATGTCTATGGAGTGGCCCCGATTCCTGTGGTGTCTCTCCATTTAAGCCACCTGCATGCCTTCTAATTTGAGGGCCTTTCCGGCCCCAAATGTACATCAGAGCAGTCCACCAAGGGCTAGCATAACCCACAGGCGCTTCCCACAGTCACCTAGGGGCTGCTTCATGGCCCAGAATATCTAGAGTTGCTCCAGCCATCCCTCTCTCCCTCCATAGGCCTCTGGCTCACCCCGATGTTGGGGTTGCAACATGGGTGGCACAGGGCCATTATGCCAGCCATAGTGCATAAATGGGACTGAACTATGCCTAGGCCTTTTGCTAAGTCCTCTGCACAGGGGTGAGTTTCACACCATTTAAGTAAAATAGGATTAGTATGTTATTAATGTCAGGGATCACTTCTTGACTGACATCACAGGGACTTTGCAGGGCCAAGCCAAAATGGTAAACACCCATCCAGCCCAGGGTGATAGGAGCCTTCTGAACCCAGCATACTGGCTTTAACAGGGGAAACGAATGAGGAGAAACTCAATATGTGGAATCTTTTCTCTCTATGAAAGAGTTTTTGTTTTCACTTTCTTTCCTTCTTTCTTTCCAGTTTTGTTTTCACCTCCCAGAGACAAGTGGTTGTTCATCTTCTCTCTGAGAAGGCTGAAATTTATGATTGGCATGACATCTAACAGCCAGGACAGGGTAGGATATCAGGGTGCAAATTACCCATCCATCAAGCTGTCAGACCTGAGAGGTAGCTTCTGAGCTTCTTCGGACCAGTGGGCATCAAATGCGTTTTAAGGAGAAGCAATCGGATGCCCTTCTGCCCTTGACTACATCCTCTGATAGGCAGAGCTGACCAAGATTCAGAAAGGCCATTGGGAGAATGAAGGGACATCCATAAAGAAAATTGTTGGTACAGACACCCAAACTCCCAAATAAATCTTTCTGCAGCTTTCTGAGTACCCAGGTCACATTCCAGTTTCCAGCTTTGCTAACCTCTACCTCTCCTGCCACTAATACTTTCGGCTACTTCGTGCATGTGACAGTTATGCTAATTTCCTGGACAAATCTTACTGAATTAAGTAATTTGAGTGTTCATTGTATTAATGCAAATGTTTGTGTATTATTGTGGGATGACATGGAACTTCTTTAGGAGAAAGACAGAATGATTGCAATCTGTGGGATGTACTGTGAGTTTTAAAAGACTATGCTGAACAATGTGGCAGCCACTAATGATCTTTGGGTAGATACATGTGAAGTGGAATTCCTAGCATGTACGTGGGAGGCGGGGATTGAAAACTCTCACTCATGGATGCAGCCTCTGAACCTTCACCCTGATCACCTGCTGATCCTCAGTTACACAGGGACAGTTCAAAGACAAACTATATAAAGGAGTAAATCTATTAGTCAATTAGTGTGCTTGTTCTAAGCTGAAGCTGTGACGAATCTTCTGACCACAGGAAAACCCCTGGGGAGGTTTTGAAGGTCTGGTCACAGATCAGAGGCTTTGTTGAAGCAGGGGGTGATCTCTGGTAAGCTTGTTAGCATGTATGAAGGTTCTTTTATTGTTTTTAACATGTTTTCTGTGCAATGCTTTTGCCTTAAGAATAAACATGATTGCTTAGAAATTGCTGTGTAGTAGCTTAACTGGCAATTAGACAGTTTACCATTTCTGAGGAGAAAAGTAAAGCGAGCAGGCTTAGGCAGCCTGACTTTGTTTTGGAGATCACAGTGTGGGAGGGACCTGCAGAGTTTGGAAATACCTAAGTCAAGAGTGAGAGAGAGAGGGACACAGGTCTCTGCCCAAGAGAGGTAATGGCTGAGGAGCCTAGAGTGGCTGCCCTTGCTTGGGAAATACAGGTTCAGCTGTCCTGAACTGCAAGACTGTATAACACTCCTTTCATGCAAGGATCATAATCAATTAAGCCTCACATGTAGAACTGGGTGAGGATTTTTTTTCACACAAGTTTGGTGTCTCCTGTGCAAAATACAGATTTGGCAACATTGATATGTTTAGTGAATTTGTGCCATTGTTTCAGCTGATATGGCACAAATGTACTAAATATTTCAGTGTTGCCCAATCTGTATTTTTCCAACCTGAAAATAGAATTTAAAAAATCAAAACTTTTAATTTTCCGTTCAAACAACTTTGTTTTGAAATTTCCATTCATATTTTTAATGCTCTAAAAATGAAACATTTTTACCCTTTACCTGGCCTTGCTGGGCTAGGCTCATAAGCCTCTTCCATTCAAGGACACAGGCAGGGCCCCTCCCAGCTGCACAGAGAGACAGAGATCTGCTCTGGAAAGATTCAGCCTTAGGGGCTTGCTCTGACACTCTGGTGCCCACTCTGTTCAAGAGGTACAAACCCAAAGGTTTTATGAAATTCGTCCCCTCCTCAGTGTGGAGGGAGATATACACAACTCCTTGCCCCCCCCTTAAAAATTACATAAACTGGATTATATTATAAACAAGCAATAAGTTTATTACAAAAGGTGAATTTTAAGCAAATATAAGAGATAACAGAACAAAGCAGATTACTGACCAAATAAAGCAAAATACACAAGCTAAGATCAATATACTTAAGAAACAGGGTACAAAATATAATTTCTTACCCCTAAATGTTATTTTGCAAAGTTTCTGTGGTTCAGAATTCCAGTTATATTTCCTTTCAAACTGGACCCATGTCTCAGTCTGGACTCCCCCTCCACTCTGCCTGCCCTTCAGGTGGCTTTAGCAGCCTTTCATCTTGGGCAAAATGGCCATGGAGAGGACAATCCCGATTGCCTTCTTCCCCACCCTTAAATAGGATTTATTTAACATCAGAATCCCTTTTTCCCCAAGCTTGACCCCCACTTCCCTTCCAGCCGAAAATTACAAGAAGTCCCAGGTAATGTTTACTATGAGGTGACAAGACCTCCTGACTCCATAGTATCACAGCGTCCATGAGTCAATGGCAGTGTGGAGTATTGTCAGGAAGGCCAAGCCTTTTCACGGTCCATTGTCCTCGCTGATCGGCCATCCGCTCTCTCGGGCTTTTCCTTTGCCATATTAAAATGCCTGTTGTTTGCTTGCATCTAGCTTACAAGCGATCCAGATCTGTATCAGAGACTTGTCCTCTTCATTATTTATCACTCCTCCAATCTTTATCATCTGCAGACTGATTGATTTTGGTGAGAATTCCAGGTCATTGATAAAAATGTCCAATAGCATAGGGCCAAGAACAGTCCCTGTGGGATCTTACTAGAAACACACCTTCTCATTGACTTCCCATTTACGATTACATTCTGAGACCTGTCAGTTAGCCAGTTTTTAATCCATTTAATGTGGACTATGTTGATTTTTTTAATGGTTCTAGGCTTTTTTAATCTAAATGTGCGGTCCCAAGTCAAATGCCTCATATACACATCTATTACATCACGATTATCTTTATTAACCAAATTTAATCTCATCCTCAAATATACGTCAATTAATTTGACAAGATCTATTTTCCATAAAGCCATGTTAATTGGCATTAATTATATTAGCCTCCTTTAATTCTTTATTAAAAGAGTCCTGTATCAGCTGTTCCATTATTTTGCCCAGGATCGATGTCAGACTGACAGGCCGATAATTACTCACTTGTCCAGTTTACCCTGTTAAAATATTGGCACAATGTTAGCTTTCTTCCAGTATTCTGTAACTTCCCCAGTGCCCCAAGCCTTATTGAAAATCAGCATCTAGATTTGACCCATATTGAACTGTGTGTCTCAGGCCCATGTCTTAGTACTATACCCTATGTTATGGCTGTGTATAAAAAAGACAGAGGGCTGCCGATTGGCTTCCCCAGTCCACACAGCAAGGCAGTGAAGGAGGCAGCTGTAAAAGCCAGGAGCCTTGCTCCCTGCTGGCTGATTTCCAGTGAAAGTTTTGATGGAATCGATATGTTCCCGCTGCATGATCACGTGGAATCAGTGTTTTCTGCTGCAAAGCACCGTCGTCCGAAAATTTTCAACCAGCTCCACTCTCTTCTTTTGTTCCTTGCTTCTCTGTGCCTCAGTCCCCAACCTGTGCAATGGGGTAATATCACCGCCCCACCTCGAAGGGGAGCTGTGGGGGCAAAGAGCCAAGATACAGCCATGGGGGATGCTCAGGACAGACAGCCTTCCTTCGCCACACACTGTAAGATGCACACATGAAAGTGCAGTGTGGGAGTTCGCTCTTTACTGTGGTGCAATTCTTGTTTAAATGGGTGTTTTGGATGATTATGATGGTGTTTAGAGAGAGATCGTAAGATGCCCAGGGGCCTGGGCACCTGTAACGTCAAATGTACAGGTAGCTTATTATTGTTGTCTATTTCAGCCGAGCACAGACTATGCTGCAAAGTGTTTTACCTCAAGTGGGAGCTGAGCTATCCACTGAACAGCTAATGATGTTTGGACTCTAGCATTAGAGGCAGAGGAGTGAGCTCCCATCGAAGTCTCTAGATTTCTCTGTCTGTTTGAAAAGGCCCATGGCTAGGCCAAGACAGCCTGCCTCGTCTGTCTCCTTCGGCCTGGAGATTGTCAAAGGAACCTCTGCTCTGATCTACATGCAGTGCAGCTCCTGGCCTTTCAAACGAGCTACTTCAGCTGCTCTTGATAACATAAAGCTGCTCAGCGGACGTAGCAGAGAGTGATACAGTGCAAGTGGGAGGTATGAAAGGATTAAAAAAAGAATTGCTGGGGAGAGAAGATCTGATCAGAGCCAGCGCTGCACACACAGGAATGAGAATGACTTTAGGAAGGAGGGTTTTCTTTTCCTCATTGAAATTTCTGCTTTGCCTTTAAAGGGCAGATTCTCATGGGCTGGCCTCCATTTCTGTACCCACAGAGAATATATAAAATGGAGCTTGGAAAGCATAAGGGGGCAAGAGGGAAGCCATTGATACCTGTGGTTATTTGCAGGCAAAGCCAGTATCTCCAGGGTGTCTAAGAGCTACGTGCCAGACATTAACTGCACCTGCAAAACTGTACCTACAAAACTGGGGGCAAAAGGGGGCCAGCTGAGGAGTGCCCCATAAAAACCAGCAAAGCCACCATATTATCCTGCAAATCTCTTAAAACTCACCTAAGCACCCAACAGTTGTAGGTGGCACGTTTTATGCCACCAAATCAGCTTTCTTGTGGCCACCTTGTGCTCCCTGGGTCAGTTTGCTGTATGCACCTATGTGCCATTCACCTTATACATAGATTATCTTTCTGTTCTGTACTGTACAATGCCTGGCACATTGGGGTCCTGGTTCATGACTTGGCCATCTAGTAAATCAATAATAATCAGTAGTTGAAGTCGGTCACAGAACTAGGCTCTGAGGCAGTAGATCTTTCTCTCTCCCCAAAGCTAATCCCCCCACACAGGACCAAATAAGAGCTGCTCAGAAAAAAAAAATCACCAGTTTTCAATCAGAAAATACTATTTTAACTAAACCCAAATTTTTGTGAAATTGTATCGATTTTGTCGAAATTTTATTTAGGAAAAAGGTTTTTGTTTCACAATAACTTTTCATTTTGAAATGTCCTATACAGGAAAAAATGGTCTAAAGCTAAATGAAACTTGCAAATAGAGGCTAAATGAATTGGACAAATTATCCCTAATGGATTATTCACTCTGCTCCGTTTGTGAGGACAGACTTCAGTCCATGTTCATGTTTCATTGTCTGGTCTGTGTTTGATGTGCTCTTTGAGAAAGGACAGACTCTTGGCTAAGATACGGGGCAGGAGATGGGTGCGTGATTCCTGGCTCTGTCTCAACCTTCTTCACCTTTGGAGCAAGTCACTGGAGCCTACTCTTTGAAATGTGGTATCTGAATTTGGGTTTGTTAATTTTCAGGTGTACGACTTCACACTCCTTGGACTTGATCTTCAAAAGTGCTAAGCCACTATGACTCCAGTTGAGGTCCCCCGTAGCTGTGGTGCTCAGCAGGTCTGACAAATCAGGCCTGTGTATCTCAAGTCAAGAGCACTAATGGAGGCAAGCAAAAGCGGATGCCACTTTTGAAAAATTTGGGCCTTATCCTTTCTGTGTGTCAGTTTCTCCATCAATAAAGTGGGGATGATCATACTTACCTACCTATCAAGGTATTGTGAGGATGAATGCCTTAGTGTTTGTAAGCACACAGAAGCTACTGGATAGAGGGCACTAAAAGAAACTATTATATTAATAATAGCATGCCATCAGTGTCTTGCACAGCGTCTGCTCACTCGGCTTTCCCATCCTCTGCCATGCAGTCTTCTCACTTACGCTACCTCTCAGTCTGTTCTTTTTCTCTCTTCCTTTTCTGATTGCCAGAGGTTTTGCAGGGTCATCTTGTGTGTCGACTGCACAGCGCTTGGATACATCAGGAAAACACCTTGCAAATCGATAGGAACAACAGAGCCTTGTTCTGATGCCAATGCTATGCTCTCTTTGATCTTCCTGGTGCTAGTGTGATGAGAAGGAGGCTGGTAACAATGATGGTCTGAATCCTTTGTTCTTACACAGCACCCTTCATCTGAGCTGTTCAGGGCACTTGAGTAATTTATTACCCTCCACAGCACTCCTAGGAGTATTAGCCCCATTCTAGAAGCTGGAAAACTGAGGCACAAAGGTGCTAAGATTACACAGCAAGTGAGCATTGCACTCGGGAATCGAACACCAGGAATCCTAACTCCTCTGTCCCTGCAGGGTGATGTTCCTGCCCAGAGGTTCCAGCTTGCAAAGCTCTTCCGCATGTGAGCAGCCCCGTTTATGTCAGTGGGGTTATTTGCTTGGTTAAAGTCTAGTGTGTACATACTTGGCTGTCAGCTTGTGATCCCCCTGCTCCTAATGTCATTCTCCTTCCTAGGAGCCACTTGGATGTGGTTCCCCTGGGTTTCATTGTCCTCTGTCTGTCAGGCTCACAGGCACTTGGTTTATTTGCCACAATGACTTCCTCTCCAGCGCCCTTTTCAGCACTCTCTCTAACATGGGTCCCCTGGAACAAACAGGGGACACTTCCAGATCTTTCACCTGAAGCAATTCCTCCTTTGCTTTTGCCCCTAGGCCTGAGCTCCCCTCACCAATGACAGTAGTAGGAAGCGAGATCTCACAGTCCTCTTGGAACATAAGTGAGACAGGGCCCTGCATATCCTTACAACCCATAGGCCAGTCCTGTCTCCCTCTCCCACAGCTGAACCAGAGGGCAGAGCAATTCTAAACCCATTGTCCCCTTCCTGGCAGTGGGGGGCCACTCACACCCTGATCCCCAAACCCCTTCCTGCACGGAACCCTGAATTTGGATTCTCATCTCCACAGTGGGGTGTCACTTTTCCATCTCTCGCCCTCATTCCGGGAACATCACATCTGCAAGCAGCATTCAGGGCGCTTCTCTCACTGGCTTCGGGCTTCCCTGGGGATATGACAAGCCAGAACATATTACAGAGGGAATTCAGAATTATCTATCCGCAGCATCCACCTAATCCATCGTGAGGGGAAAGGAAAAAGCTCTCCAAGCCCGCAGCAGCGCCGAAGCCGACATTTCTTATTCTGAGTCTGTATTCCCACTTGTCAGTTTGATTTCTCGATGCTTTAAAATCTTTGGTATTCTCAGTTAGGCTACGGCGTCATGTCTATCACCTGTTATCACCTGGTCCCTGCGCTTCCTTTCTTTGTTCTTTGGCCTCTGAAATCTTCAAGAGTAAAAAATTAAAATAATAATAGGAAGAAGCTTCACAGATTCTAATCTGCTGCACCTGGATTTGATCCAGACCCCTTGTTACATCTTAGTTCCTACTGAACACACCCAGTATTGTTAATTCTAAACCTCTGGGTGGTCGTTAGCATTTCTAGGGACAAGGAAGCTGGACTGTCTGGAGGAAATGGGATTGTAGCAGGTAATAATGTTTGAGGAGGTTGCACAGAGATGCAGAGCTGTTTTGCTGACTCACCTTGATGCTGATTTCTGGCACCTTACAGAAAGAAGCAGCGCTATTCTGCTGGCTCACCTTTGCAGCCAGAACAGGTGTGACCTATTTGCTCCAACCTGGGTTTAAGTAGTGCAGAGGCACAGGGAGTTAGAGGCAGGGATAGAGGATGACCTGAAGTAAGTAACTTGAAACAGCCAAGCTTGGGAGAAAACATAGGCTGAGATTATGTTTGTTGCTGTTCAGGTTAAGAATAAAAGAACTCTTCATCCAGGAAGGGGGTAAGTTTATTGTGTGTATCCTCTGTAAGGTGTAGGGTGGGTGCACTACCTGCTTAGAGGCAGTTGTGCAGTCCCCCAATCCTGGACCAGCTGTGCTCCATGCCAGTTTTTAGCATAATTCTCTCACCTCACTAGTCCAAACTGCCCCCTACTACCCTACACAAGTAGCACGGAAGCCTGGGGGAAGTTGTGAGTACCTAAAAGAGGCTGAAATTTGGCTCACAGCTTTCAGTTGTCCCAGAAACAGAAGCAAAGTGAAAATGGGCTGACGAACCCTAATCTCCGCTCCCCAGGGCCTTCTCCACCGCGGTCCCACATGTTTGATGAACACCGACAGAAATAGGAGAGGCCCTGTCAAACCGCAGATACTCTTCCATATGTGACCTGAATGTGTGTTCGGTGTGAATGAGGCTCTCAGACTGTACAAGCCTAATATAGCGTGAGATAAAGTTTCTAAGAAGCTATAATTTGATTTTTCAATCCTGTTACTAAGATATTAGGGAAGGGGATTAATAATCCAGCGTCCTATCGTAGCACAGCAAGCTTTGGTAGGAGAAATTTGTTAATACAATAAAACAAACCCCTAAACAGATATGAGGAGGAAAGTCTTTTTTCCTACCCTCTGCGAGGATTCATTCAATATAAGGGACCAGATCCAATCAGCAAAGCCCAGTTGAGTTCAACAGAACTACACTAATTTTCATTAGCGAGGCATCTGGCCCTTTGACTTCAGTGGCAATATATTGACGTGCACCAGCTGGCCCAGTAGCTTCAATGGAATAATGTTATTTTACACGTTCTGGCTCAATGTTTTTTAAGATCATTTGACATATCACCATAAAAACTGAGGGATCTTGCTAAGTTTTTCCCACTGGAGGATTCTCACTGTAGAGAAATCTTTAAGAGGGAAAGCAATATTGTGAGACACAATCTAAACCTCAGATTGCTGGAAGACATGGAATAACGTTTCAAGGGTTGTCGATGACAAGTGGACTGTCCCTATAAAATCCGGACATCTGGTCACCCTAAGTTCCAATGAAGCCATTGCAAACCAGGTTTGAATCTAGTCCTAGGAGTTTTTAAAAGGGAGCGGGATACCCCAATGGGAGGACCAAATTTAACATCACAGTGACTTGTATTCCCCCAGCTACTGGAGAGTGTTGCCTACCAGTGATCTCCCTCCCCATGCCCCCAAAATATTGACACAGCCCATCTGCCTCAAGCCTATAATTTTCCCCAAATATCTCAGCTGGTCTGTGATTCTGCACAAGGCTCTGGAGAGGTGCTAGATAGAAGTTAATGAAGAGAGAGAGAGATACACACGCACACTCTAGGCTTGATTTGGAATCATGTATTTATTAGAGTTAACAATGATGTCCAATTAAGAGCAATCCATTGCAACTCTGCAGCAGTAATTTAAAGCAGCAAAAATAAGCATCTTGGACATTTTCTGAAAAATTAATGGGAGTGATTCTTTTATGCTTTAATTGCACATTGTTTTTTAATGAGGGAAAGACTTAAATGGATATCAGACCCTCAAAGAGCTGGATTCTGTGAGCGATGCTGTCTCCCATCTCTGGTCACCTAGGAGTCCTTCTCGCATGCCAGCCAATGATGACCTGGTCTCAATTATTTATGGTTTCATCACCTCTTGGCTGGACTGTAGCAATGTAATAGACTTGGGCATGAAGCTCTCAGGGATCCACAGGATTGGTGCTAAGCTCCCAGCTTTGGAATAGTCTCTTGAGAAACCCTTTCGCTGTGCCAGACCCCCAAGAGGTCTCTTCCTTCAGGGCCTCACCGCCTCTTTAGACTGAACCTCTGTGAGCTTTGCACTGAGCTCTGTACGGAGAGTCCATCTGAGACAGACCCCTGCTTAAGACTTGTGCATTCTTCTGGGATTCACATTCAAACAGTACTGTCAAAACTATCGGGTTTGTTAGTCACCTGGAACACAGCATAGGAAGTCCTTACGTTAGCATAGAGAACTGAAGGTTAAAACATAGACCATTCTGGTTAGCCCAGAGCCTTGCCAAGCTGTAGTGAATCCATGTTCAAGCTCTGTTCTGACCTCCTTGGTCAGAGCTCCAGGGAGAGCCCAGATTTCTTCCAGCAGCTGACTCTTAACCCCGCAACTTCACACCTTCCCAGTCCTTTGTTCTTGGGGATTTTGCTCAGCTTCGCTGCTGAGACATGGGCAAATTTTCCTCCTTCTGAGTCATTTGTTTCTAGGTGTTAATGTCCTGGGGATTGATTTTTCCCATTGTCTTGGATTTTTCATCGATATGGGGTGACTGCCGGTGGGTGGGAGGCACTGGGTGTGGGGGGTGGAGGGAGCTGATGTGGGAGCTGCTGACATATTACTGTGGCTCTTTGGTAAATTCTGGCTCCTTCTCAGGCTAGATTGGCCACCCCTGGCTTAATGCAGCTGGAAGGTGCACAGATACTGTGCTGATGAATGTGGCATAAGAACTGGAAGAGAATAGAAAGCTAAATATGGCTGTAACAGCCATAGTAAGGAAACCTCAGGGCAGTTCAGGACTGTGGCTTTGCTGCTCTTAGACATTCAGGAGGCGATGAGGTGGTCCAGATGTGAATGGGAGAACCAAAGTGCTACATAAATGATACTGAGGAAAAAGTGGTCTTCTTTCAGCATGCTACAGGGGGCTGTCTTGTTGGAAGCTTAGACTCCTGGAAGAGTGTGCTGTGTCCAGTGTAGCTGGGTGAATGTGAGAAGAGGTGGTTTTATGTTCCCAACTTGGGGACAGTTGAAGGCTGTTTCAGCTCTAGAAAAGCCCAGCTGTTTTAGGAGCTGGCCGGAAAAAGCAAGCAGATAAATTATCAGTCAAGACTATGCAATGTAGCCCCAGCAGAGACAAGCAGGAGTGTATATGTTCTTTGCCTCAGAGAGGGGTAGTTGGTGAGACCAAAGCATTCATAGAACGATCAATCTTGTATCCAAATAACCTTAACTGCACCCTGCAGTGACACCTTGCAATAAGCATATGATTGGCATTAAGGCATTTCAGGGTCCAAAGTCCCAGATTTGATTAACCTGATTTTTTTTTTCTTCTTCTCCCCCCCCCCCCCCTTTCTTTTTTTTTTTTTTTTTTACCATTTGGCATCATTGAAGGGCAGAGTTAAGATTGTTTGGGTGCCTTAACTGTGCAGTCCAAGAGCTCAGTTTGTATTTCTCCTCAGTTCAACCTTAACTCTGGATTTCCTGGGTCTGTAGTGCCTGTTTACACCCTGCCACACAATGTTGTTTACCCTTACATTGCTGATCTGCCCTCTCAATCTAAACTCCATTTCCATGTAGGCTTTTGCCTGGAAATGTATGCTGTATTTATTATTTTCCTTCATTTATTTTTATTCTATCTATCTATCTAATCTAATTTCTGCTACATGTAACAAGAACCCAACAACGTTTGAGTCAAACTTTCAGTCCCACTTGTATCACATTACTGGGTTCAAAATGAGGCAAAGCAGGAAGCCCTAGTCTTCCTTTTCTTAGCAAAAATTCCTCCAGACCAAGGCACCACCTGCCCCCAAGGTCCTTGGAGCTGTTTCTATTACAGACTAGGAAATAAAAATGTGATGTGGTTGTCACTGCTCATCTATCCACCGTGCCGTGGTGAATAATGCAAGGAAACATATATGTATTTATATAGCAAATGGGAAAATACATTTCTTAAGATGAATGTGGCTGTTTTCAAGCTTGATGCACCCAATAAAATAACTGAGTATCAAGAGAGAGGTTTATTTTGAAGCCTGGATGTGTCATAACATCAGCTCCCAAGTAGGACTTCAAAATACATAAATCAGAAAGCAGAACAGAGGGGAATGGACAGGACAGCAGTAAACACTGGGCAAAGGTAGACACGGGGTACATTTATATAAAGTGAAGACAGAGTGTGCATCAGCTGTTTGGTGGGCATTAATGCACCAGATATAATTCAAAGACCATGCTTGTCCTATTAAAGTGCTTTGGTAAGGAAAAATTTTGATCATGGGTTTCAAGGCTAGAACTGGGAAAATAACTGATTTTTTTCATTGCTGGCAATTTTGAAAATTAAAAATAACCAAATATTTTGGATTGGACCAAACCCCAAAATTTTCAAATTTTTTGGTGAATTGAAAAGTCAAAAAAAAATTATGCACTGAGTAAAACATTTTGTTTAATTTTTCAAGTATTTTTTAACATTTTGGATTTTTGAAATTAATAAAATTAAAAGAAATGTTTAAATAAAAAGTTTCTTTGAATTGAAACATTTAAACTTCTTTTGGTAATTTTTCTCAAAGTGAACAATTCCTCAAAGGTTTTGGATGAAAAATTTCGCCAAGTTATATTGAAAAATCATGTTTTGCTCAAATTACTGTTTGGTTTTTTGGGTTTCCAGTTTTAATGAAAAACAGAACATTTCGGAGAATAAAAAAACTCTCTGAGAAGATTGTCATGCTGAAAACCTAATATTCCATCCAAAAAATGTTGCGATGGAAAATAGTCAACAAGCCCTATTTTTCATATCTACATTTAGCCCGGTTCTAAGAAGTGTGCACTGCCTTAATTTTGCCTGGTGATAGATTTCTTTGCATGTAGTATAGTACATAAGGCTGTGTCTACACTACAGTGGCTACCATGCTACGTCTATGCTGTTGTAGTGTGTAGAACAAGTGTAGATGTTTCCTACGCTAAAGGAAGAGGTTTTTCTGTTGGTGAAGTTAACTCACCTCTCCAAGAGTTGGCAGCTCTGTTGACCTTGCTGAGCTTACACAAGGGGTTAGGGCCATCTATGTTGCATAGGGTGTGAAATTTTTCATGACCCTGAGCAATGTAGCTAGGTCGACCTGAGTTTCAGGTGTAGACCAGGCCTATGTCTTAAGGGCACTCTGAGCTCCTAGTGCAGGATTGTTGCTATTATTTATTTGTGCTATCATCCAGTTAAGAAGCTAGGATGGAGCTCAAAGTCAAAGGGCACAGGGGATTGCTAGCTTCTAGGAATTTGAGGACTGGAAAGACTTGCTAGCTCCTAGTCAGTGCAGGATTGCTTTCCCCACTGTTCATTCACTAGTGCTTTTCCCAGTTTAACAATGGGGCTTCTACCGCTTCCCTTGATCAGTGGCAGCAGCTGTAGAGATCAAGCTGAAGGAAGCCGCTGAGCAAGAGTTTGAGAGAAATATAGGCAGGAAAGCACAAAGAAATTGTTCCAGGAGTGGAACTGGCAGCTTACATCATACAATGTGCAGAAGGGGGTTTTATAAATCACACATGCCACAGAATCCCTGAGGCGTTGGGATTTATCTCCAGTTGATGGGGGTGCTGGGGGAATGATTACTCACTCATTCCTTGCATAGCGAGTGAGCGATGGAGCCTGATGGATCATCCCTGTCATCTGTGAAGCTAATTTCCACATCTTCCATATTGCCAAGGCATGTTGACCAAGCGAGAGAGAAATCAGACCTTGCTGGATCCAGAGGAGGGAGCGAGGTGAGGTGCAACCAAGTAGCTATCCCCCTGGCAGGGAGCTGGCAGGGCTTCGCAAAGTGTGAGAGAACAAAACAAGGAGGCAAGGGAGACAGGAGAGCCAGGAGGGATAGAGCCTGGTGGAATTCCTCGTGCCCATCAGTATCTAGCTGGTTCTCTCCCCATCAGTCAGCCCTGGTGAACACAGAGAGGTCAGAGGCCTCATTGTGAACTTGGGAACCCAGTATAGTAGTGCCCCCCCCCATTTCCCCATTCCTCTCGTCAGTCCTGAGGGGATAAGGCCGTGACCTGTTGGGAAATGCAAGTGTGGGAGGGGCTGTTGCGTGTTTGGAGGTGAGGGCAGGAGAGGGGCCTTGACCTGTTGGGAGTGGGACAGTGGCAACTTACCTGTCGGCAGGACATCTCAGGCACCGGAGAGATGAAAAGGCAGGAGACGCTCCTAAAACAAAGAGGGCAGGAGCGTTTAGGGAAATTAATGGAAATGTGTCCCCCACGGGAGAGCCAGAGCGGTCAGTGTTATTCAGCGCATTCATCTTCTCTGCACTGGCTTTTATCTTTGTCACGGTATCTGGATTTGCTAGTCACAACAGATTTGTCTTCCTCCAGATGTCTCACTTACAGGGAAGGCTTTTATTCCCAACAATTTTTGGATGTTCTCTCCTTATGATTTATCTCTCTTAGATAGTTATCTCATTTCTCCCAATTGTACGTTTGCCTCCAAGAAACCTCCTATATCTTAGAGTTTCCCATCTCTCTCTAGCCCAAATTCATCTTCTTTTCATCTTGATTTCTGTATTTGTCGTCTTCTCTTCATGTAGGTTTTACTCTCAGGATTTATCTCCCTTATTCCAGAGACCTGCCTCGGAAACCAGCGCCTTTGCGTTACCCTGCTCGGTCTTTTTGTTTGTTTAACAGTTAACAGCATCTATGTGTATAAAAATGTGTAGGTTTTTGAGAGTGGAGGGGTGCAGGGTTAGAGCTGGCAAGCCTGGACGCCTGGGTTCTTTTTGTGGCTCTGCCACTGACTCATTGTGACACCCTGGTTAAGTCACATGGGATAGATTTCCTTAAAGTCATCCCCTCCTCCTATTTAGGGACCTCAACCAGGGACCAGAGTCCCTTGCAAGCAAGCATTTTAGACTCTGGTTTCTTCTGAAAATCCAGCCCTAAAGGCTTGTGGATGCTCAGCACTTCTGAAAACTGGGGCCTCTCTGTGCCTTTGTTTCTGCTTTTTGGCCAGTGGAGATAACAACACACCATGGTGAGGAGTGCGGGGTAGGTACTGCAGCGAGGGTCCTCACCACAGCACAGGGATGGCTCAAGGTTTAATTCACTAACGTTAGGAAGTGCTTTGACACCTTTGGATAAAAGGCTTTATAGAAAGGCAGAGTATGGGTCGTATTTTGGCCGTGAAAGGGCCCTGCTAAGACAGGAGGTTCTGTCATGCCAGGGGACCCCACAAATGCTCACTTGCTATTGTGGCTTGTCTACCCATCATCTTAGCCTCACAAGGCAATGCTCTCCCAGGACTGCAATGGATGTGACCTGCCAAAACACTGGCTGGTGCTATTTGGTGAGAATGAAGGATGTGGCTAGGTCAGAAGATTTTTTAATGGGGCCCTGGTCCTAGGTTTAAACTAAGGAGCTCATTGAAAGTTCCCCTCAGTCCTCCACAATGGCTGCTGGCCTGTGGGAGCTTCCTTAAAGTAGTGCTTTTTCCACTGCTGAAGTCTGGCATCCAGGAGCAGTGGCCTTGGCATGGCTCTCTCCTCCCAAAGAGCTCCTCTGTTAAATTAACAGCTGCCAGTAGTTCACAGAAGTGGGATGAAGGTAAATGTATTTTGCTCTGATTTAATATTCTCTTCGTTCAGAGAGGGACAGGTTCTCATGTCCCTCAGTGCAAGGAGCCCGCTGAATTTCATGCTGGATTGACAGTCATGGGATTAAACTCCTCTCATTATCCCCAGAACAGCAGCAGTGCCAGGAAGGCAGACAACAATGTTCCAGCCGACCATTTTCCTTCTGGAAAATTGGGGTTTTCAACGAAACAAGCATTTTCATAGGAAGTTGCTGCTTTCTTCAAAAATCTTTGATTTTTTTTTGGCAGGGGGAAACAGGGTTGGAAAACCTGAAAACTGAAAAATGTTTGTTGAAAACTGACAATATTTCAATCCTCAGCATTTTTAAGTCAAAAGTTCTGGTGTCTGGCACTTTGTGGTCAAAAATTGTTCGGATTTTTGGTAGAACATTTTCAGTGTGGGGGAAACGTCCAGAAAAATAAAACAAATTTAATTGTTGTTGAAATTTTCCATGGATCCCACCCCCATACATGCACATTTCCCAATCAGTTCTGAATGCAAGTCTTCCTACCTCTAACCCATTAAGGTGGCCCAACATGGTCCTTAAAGGGCCACCTAGAAGGGCGAAGAGCTGGCCAGTCACCACACCTCATTTAGCAGCCACTTGGAGACAGCCAATCACGGCGATGGCCTGCCTGATGCGCATGCTTGTCTGTCGCAATCCGCACTCCTTTATTTTTCCTCACTGATGATGGTGGAGCCTGGGAAGCAAAATCCACCTGGAAGCGGTGGAGCAGCTGCTCCTTGTACATGCAGCAGCTGAAGCAGCTCATCTGACTGTGTCAGCCCCATCACTTTCACCCTGTGACAGTGTCTTGGCTGCACTGACATGACGTATTGTGCAATTTAAAGCACGAAGTTTCTTCAGGACAGTGCATGGGGGCAGAAGGGGAGAGAGGGAGAAAACAAAAGGGGGGTAGCAGGGAGGAAACAAAATCATCACCACATTTAATACACCCCAGCCTGACCTGCCACAGACTCTCAGGCCTTGTTTTTATCTTTTTAAGAGATTGCTTTGCTCTCTTGCTCCAGGAAATAATACCACATCACTCCTCCTCCATCCTCCATCACCTTCACTTGTTTCCTATCCGTCTCACAATGTAATTCAAAATTGCCCTCTGGGTAACTTTCCATAGACTTTGTCTGCTGCATTTATCTGACCTTAAATCCCCTCCTCCTCTCTACTTCCTGCTTGAAATGTTCCTCGAAATGAATACCGCCCCCACTCAGTTTTACTTGGCCAATCTTGGCTTGGAGGGGACAGTTCTGGCACCCTATGAGTGAGACTTGCAAGACCATTGAAATATACCCCATATTATTCTGGGGCTAGGGCAGTGCTTCAGTTCATTCTCAGAGGTGTCATGGGATGATGCTGTACTGTGACTTGGGATGGGATGAGACTTTGTCCACAATGTCACAGTGCAACAGGATGACAGCATGATGCATTAAGTGGCTAAAAGTTTTCCATTTCCTAATATCCAACCTAAACCTCCCCTCTGCAACTTGAGACCATTGCTCCTTGTTCTGTCATCTGCCACCACTGAGAACAGTCTTGATTCATCCTCTTTGGAATCCTCTTTCAGGTAGTTGAAAGTAGCTATTAAATCCTCCCTCAGTCTTCTCTTCTGTAGACTAAACAAACCCAGTTCCCTTAGCCTCTTCTTGTAAGTCATGTGCTCCAGCTCCCTAATCAATTTTGTTGCCCTCCGGCAAAGGCAAAACTCATCATGAAAATGCCCAAAGTCATTCAGCTGTGTGCATAGAATATGGGTCTGTGAAGTCTCCTCCAACCCAGAAGACCTGCCTGCTGATGAGCAATCTTCAGTCTCGTTCAGAAAGGAAAATAACTCAGCCTCTGAAAGCCCATGAGTAATCAAAGCCAGAAAAAAATCCACTTTGCTTTAAAATGGGGAAGCGGAGTTAAAGCTCCCAAATGGGATGGTCAAGAGATCAGGGTTCCTAGCTCAGTAATACCCTTGCTCTATGGACCTGGGCAAATCACTTCAATGCTGTACGACTCAGTTTCCCCTATCTGTAAAATGGGAATAACTTAAAATGAAATACAAGGGGTCCTATTCTCTGTTCTGCCCCAGTCATTTTGGTGCAGGAAAAGCTAAATGTGTGTGTGGGGTGAACGTGGCTTTAAGGCACCATTTTGCACCCCTCAATTTGGGCCCAGATAAGAACCGCCCTGTTGTAGCGTAAATAAGAGCTTTCCTAACTAATGCAAACCTGCTTATGGTTCCAGCCACACTTCTTTCTCCATAGCCCCCTGGGCTGGGTTGCTAGGTTTGATGCTGAAGACCTGTTTGGGCTTCCACTTCTGCCAGGTGATTCCTCGGTGTCTGGATCCTCTGGCTTTATGGTCTTTTAGCAGCATGGGAGCAGCCCAAAGGGGCCTTTATATACTGGACAATCATGGACAAGCGGCTCCCAGTCCTCGTTCTGCTCCTCTGACCAGGGCAGAATTCCACCCAAGTGAACACCAAAGGCAAAGCAAAATCTGATTTTATCTTCACGGAGCTTCTTTATGTCTGTAATTTTTGACTGGCCATAAAGGCAAGGATGAAGAGACGCTCAGCACCTCATAGTACAACATCTCTTCTGCTAGCAGCCTTGGGGGATGTTGCCAGCTAGCTAGGCACAGATTCTTGTTCCTCACTGAGATCTCCAAGGCCTGACGGGCTGGTTGTAGATCTGTCCTTTTATTTTCATCTTTAATGTTTTCACCCTCATTAAATTAAACTCTGGCTTGATTTTTTCTCTTTTGCCAAAACTCAGCTTCCTGGGAAACCTTTCAAAAGTTCCACGTAGAGATGAAATAAAATAAACGTCTCACTGCTGCGTGACCCCTCTGCATTCTGGGATACGGCCGATGGAAATGAATGTGTACTGCAGATGCTGTGGTTCATGTCCTCTTTATCTAAACCCTGAGGGAGGCTGAGATCAGGAAGGAGGTGTTCATCGCTTTTATTAGTCCACTTGTGTTTTTTATTTTCATGAAATGAGACCATCTCCCTGGTTTGATGGCTGGATCTATCTGAACTCCCTGATAATAAATTCACTCCTTTTGCAAGAGAGAGTTTTTTTTAAAAAAAAAAAACAAAACCCCAAACTCTTCTGATATGTTAAGGAACCATCCCTCTCATCTGAAACTCATCTCCCATTGAAGTTTAGGCCTGTTTCACTGTTAATTTCACTGCAGCCACCTTAAAGGAATTCCTATGAAAAGAACAGACCTCCTGGAATAACAACCTCCTGCATGTACACCAGAACAAAAAGAGGGCAGAAAGAGAGGCGCTCTGATGGGAAAAGAAAGAGAGGCGCTCTGATGAACTGATAGGCCTGTTAAAAGGATAAAGCAGTGGTGACACCCAGGAAAACAGTTTCTACATTCAGCGGGGGGAATGGGTGTCCAGAATCCTGGGTTTTTACCTTGCTGTGTCATTGCTGTTATACATTTTAATACTGTAGCACCTGTTGGCCCAAACCACAATGATTCCCTCTGTCCACGGAGTGCTGTATAGACTTTATAAGAGACAATCCTTGCTGCAAAGAGCTTAGAGTACCAATGGCGGGGGAGGAGTGGAAATGGATGCACAGATGGAGTGACTTGGCCAAGGCCACATGGTTTGTCGGTGGCAGAGCCAGAAATAGACTCTAAGCTTCTGAGTACTGTCACTAGGCTGAATTGATTCCTGTGTGCAAAGTGCCTTGAGATCCTCTGATAGACAGTGCTGTAGGAAAACAGCGTTGTCCCTGAACTTTGCTCAGAGCACTACGCTTCTGCTGCAACAGCCCTTTCCTGTAGACATCAAAGCTGCTTATTGGAGACTTGTGGATCTGTGGTGGGATGTCCACCCCGCACAGGAATAGAAGAGGTGAAGGTGGCCAGGTAGGCAAATTAACTCCACAGGCTGCACCTGGAGGAAGAGGCAGGGAGCAGGGATTGATTGCAAGCAGGCTGGGTTAGGAGCAGTCACATCCTGGGAGTAGGGAGGTGTGTTTGGAGGCTATAGAGAGAAGCAGCCCACAGTTGCTCCATGGGAGGAGGGAGCAGAGAGGCAGGCAAACCCCAGAGTTGTGGGGAGTAAGCAGCAAGGTTGGGGACTGAGCAGACATGGGCTGTGTGTTGTAAGGTCCCTGGGCTGGAACTGGGAGGGCAGGCCTGAGTTCCCCTCTCTGCTGCTAGAGAAGTGGCATCAGTGGGGCAGTGAACTGGAGGACTGCCTGTATCACTGTGGTATTAACAGAGACTTGAAGGGCTCTATCCTGGAAAAGAGTGAATGCTGAGTGACCTGGCTGGAGGGCTGAATCATGAAGAGGACACTGTGGTTCCTGGCCTGAGAGCGAGGCTGCTGACTAGAGAGACAGAGCAACCATAGGAAGGGGCGACAATGTGGTGAACTAATGCCCAGAACAGGCAGGAGGAGGCACCATACTAAAGGTGAGTGGTACACCCTGTCACAGGGTCACATTTCCAAAAGTGTCTGAGTAACGGTGACCCGAAGCACCCTGCGCACAACTGCAAGGAGATTGGTGCAAAATGGGCCCTGGGAAGTAACTGCTGAAAGCATAGAACATCCTGGTCATTCATATCATTGTGAAATGCCAGTGTGTAAATGTTCTATGAGATGTTGTGAATTCCCCCTGTGTGATGTTACTAGAACATGTTTCAAAGCAGACAGCCTGGTAAAGGTAAAGGTGATAAACAAGTCTGTGGGTTTGCCTCAATTTACGTATTAGGAGTAAACAAAGCCCTGGGAGCTAAATCAACAGGGGTTCTCCTGATCCTGAACTCCAAATCCAGTGAAATAACATGGCTTCTGGACCCCCGAGAGACACAGGAGTCGGAAACCTCAGGCAGCCTTCCTGCCTTGTGAGACAAAGATGTCCCTTTGAGGATATAAGGAACAGAGAGAGACTCCATCTTTCGCCTTAGCAGACAATAGAATCAAGTGATTTGATTTCTGTGATGCGTCCTGGCCAGGCTGGTCGGTAAAAGCTGAAAAGTGGGTGAGAGAAATTGTCCTGAGCAAAGACTCTGTCTTGCTGGATTAAGTTTTAGGCCATGTCTACGCAGACAAGCTTACAGCGGCACAGCTGTACTGATACAGCGGTGGCTGACCCTTCCATAGCCCTTATCCTGCAGAGCAGGAATCTGGGAACCTCTTCCTCAGCAGAACAGACAAAAGAAAAGGCATCAGAGCACTTGAAAGAACCTGACTTGCAGACACCGTGCTTCCTATTTATTACTACCGCAGAACCGGCGGTGATACTAATGAAATGGCAATCGGAGGGAACACAATGGGCTATTTATGGAAATGCTGCTGGCTGCGCTGTGGGGTGCACGGTAGAAACTGAAGCATAAGGGAAGGGCCATTATATTGCTAACTGTGCTATTGTCCCATCGTAATCACTAGCTCTAGGAGGGAGTTGTGTGGGTGGAGGACAATACTCCTCATTTGCCAGACCGTGCGATAAAGGGGCTGGGAGCAGCTTTCATGGTTCCAGAGAGATGAGGGTGGGGAGATATTGGGCAGGCCACAAGCAGTGAGGCCTGAGGAGTTTTCCGTGAACTCCCAGGGAATGGAGAATGAGAAGAGCTTTATTGACCCACTTGTTAAGAGAACAGAGTGTTGGAAAGTCCTGAAAGGTGGACTCTAGAACAGGGGCTCCTCGGTGGATTCTCTGATCGAGACCCCCAGGTTTCCCCTGGACCAGGAAACCCAAGTCTCATTGCGGACCTTTTGCCCCTGTTCTAGAGCCCCTGCTTCCTCTGCAGCTCTTTCGGCACCGTCTACCCCCTTGCCACATGACACCCCCGACTCCCCCTACACAGAGCAATGCGCTGAAATCTTCAAACCAGCCCCCGGACACCATGAACGCTGGCCCTGGGCTGCCTGCCTGCCTCATCTTTCCATGGTCCTGTGAGCAGAGGCCCTTCCTAAAGGAAAGTTAAAGGAGCTTAAGGCACTGGTAGCATGGTGTATATCAAAGGCTTTGCTCTGCTCTGCTGGGATCACGATTCCAATCCCGCTCCGGTCAGAATTAGCCACAGAAACCTAAAGCTAAAGCCTGACATAAAAGAAGAAGAAAAGACAGAGAGGCTCAGGTAGGTTTTGCTTCAGCCAAAGTTAGAATCGCTCCACTGCTGAGTGCCTGCCACAGAACCTGTCCTGGAAGGCAGCCGTGGGTCCAGCAAAAGGCCTGGAGCATCCCAAATGCTCTTTGTTTGGACCTGTCTTCCCTGCCCATCTCTTTAAAGGGCTACATAGTGCACTTCAGTGGCCCCCATCACAAGGCTATCGGAGCACCTGACAGTCTTTAATGTATTTACTTCAGTGAGGCAGGGCACTGTTCTGATCCCCATTGCACTGATGGGACACTGAGGCCCAGGCAGATAAAGGCCCAGATCCTCAAAGGTACTTAAACTGGGCCTAAAGGTGAATTGCCCAAGGAGTCAATGGCAGAGAAAGGAATTGAAGCACAGTCTTGAGAGTCCCAAGTGAGTCCCTTAACCACTGGACCACCCTTCCTCGCAAAAGCCTGGGAAGGGGGAGGGATGTAGGTTTCCATGAGAAACCCATGGCTATTCCCATTTGTGTCTATTATTGGGGTAGAGAGATGGCACCCCTCTGCTATTGCTTTCACACAGTCCTGCAGGCAGTGCTCCCTGACAGGATGAGCACACCCCAAAGGGGAGTTTCAGACAGGGCAGCGCTGTGGCCCCAGCCCCATCATCCCAAGGCACCCAAGACCAGCAAGACAAAGGTGCATCGTTTATTACCCAGAGATTTAGCCAGTCTGCCTACGAATGCTGTCCCCTGAGCTTCCCCAAGGAGGAGATATCTAGCCCTGTCCTGTGTGGGGGGGGAAAAAGGCTTTTGTGCCATACTGGGATGGGAATGAAAAAGTCATTTTTGCAGGTGGATGGCACATTATACAGTCCACCTGCTGTTGGCCAGAAGTGTATGACGACCCAGTGATGAAGCAGGACAGGAACGTTGAGATAATAATAATACTATTTGGAGTGGAACACATTTTTCACAACCAAGTTTTAAAGTGAATTTGCAATGGGCAGATCATTAACTATTGAGGCCCCATTCAGATATGACTGCAGGGCTTGGTGTCATATCCGAGATCAACACCCTAGTGTTCTCTTAGCACAGAGAAGACTCAGGCTTTCATCTGTGCAGTGCAGCTGCTGTACTCTTTAGTGTATACCCATCACAAACCACCTCTTTGGGTCCTTTCTGTTACGTTTTTTTCCAAAAGGATTTGAATTTTGGAAGATCTTCTAGGTTTGATTAAATCCAGCTTTGGAGCAAAATCCAAAGCACTGACCCTTTGGTTTAATTAACCAATGCTTAACATGGCTTTATATCCTATTCCAGTCTCAATCCATTCTGACCTACTTGAAGTGTGATGCCTCAACTTCATCCCTCCAAAAGTGAAATGGCCCAGTCCATGCCAAGCAATGCAAAATATAAGCAATAGCCATAACACCAGAATGCTTAGGTAAAAATGGTGTAAAACCTGTCCTGAAGCTGGTATCGTTTTTCTAGCTTCCCAGAACCATGGGATTTTGATGATAATAGGAAATGGATTCAAAGTCTTCCTGATTCTTCTCTCACTAACCTGATGGGAATCAGCAGCAAATCCATGACATGAATGGCATGACATTCTGGTAGAGAAGAATCAGCCCCCATGTATTGAGCTTTCCAGAAACAAAATATCAAGCAATAAGTTGTTGCAGAACCAGAACCATCATCTTGGTTTTGCCCATCTCTTGATGGGCCAAGCTCTGAAACCGTTATCTGAACACCTTTCTAATCCCTGCCAGACACTGGAACACTTCGACATTCCAACTGGAGCGAGGGAAACTTCTTTGGGCAAAACCTTCTTCTGTGGAAAAAAAAATCAAGATTCAGCCACACCAATCATTATCATGAATTTGGGTTGATTTTACTGAGTTGCTTGTGCAAAAAAAAAAAAAAATCCAAATTTGAAATGTTTAACATTTTCAGAGTGAAGTGGTTTGGGTTTTTTTTTCAATTTGAAATGATTTTTCATTTCAAAGTTTCTTTGTTTTTTTTTTTAAATGTTTAAAATGCTTGAAATCAAAGCTGAACTTTTGGTTGGAGTCAAACAAAACATTTCCTTCAACCTGAAATTACTGTTTTCTGGTTGTTGTTTTTTTTTTTAAAAAAACAAACACACACCTTTTTGGTTGCCAACAATTAAAAACAAACAATCATTTGGATTGTTCCAAAACAGTTTTTTTCCAGAACTGTCAGTGAACTGAAAAATCAGTTATTTAGACAGCTCTAGTCTCAGTGTCTGGTTGGGGTTGCTTCCAGTTTTGATTTTGCAAAACTCAAGCCTACGTGTAAGGATTTGCTACAGTCCAAACCCACTGCACCCCTTTTTTTAGCTCTGTCTACATCAGAAGACCCTATCTGTCTTGCACATCCCCTGGAGTTCTCCCCAATACAACTTTGTTCAACCTTTACTTCAATGGCCACCTCTGCTACTAAGCAATTATTTTTGTCTGCTCCCAAGGGGGGGTGACTCTAGGCAGCTTCCACCATCATTTTTTTTTTTTTAAAAAAAAGAGAGTGATTCTATACTTCGCTCGTGATTTGAATACAGCAGAGTATTAAAAATGGGAAAGCTCTTAAAATGGGAAAGCTCTGATAGGAGAAGTAGGTTTTTTTTCCCCTCCCTACCTCACCTTGAGAAAACCATCTCCTCCCATCACGTTTGACCTTGGATGTGTTTAGTTCCCATTTTCTCGCAATGTCATCCATTACTCAGCTGAACACACAGGCCATGAGAGAAGATGGGGGCGGGGAGAGGCGGGGAAAGGAAGCCTCAAAGAGAACACAAATTAAAGTGACTGAGAAAAAATAACAAGGAAATACAGTGAAATCAGCGCCCTGATGCCCCAAGGGGAAATCCATCTAATTACACATTTTGCACCACTCATTTTTTCCCCCTGGCCTGGGGGTGGAATATGAAGCTGGCAGAGGGAAGTAGCGAGAAACTTTTTTCCTCTTCTCTTTCCCCTATTTCTTCCCTGACCTCTGCAGTTATCTCCAGATTTATCAGCAATACTAGATGGCTTTTTTCACATCAGTAAGCACCATCCAAAATATAACAATCAAAAAGAATCAGAGAAAAATAAATCAATGTCCACAAACACAAAGCGGCCAATTTTGGCAAGCACAATTTATTCATAAAAAATCCCAACTCCTACAGTGCACAGGGGAATCTTGCTCTTTTCACATCCACAGTGCCCTTGACTGGAATGCCAGTGCATGCCAGCCAGAGGGCACATTGTTTGTCAGGCCTGCTATTGTTCCAACAATGCCTCTGCTCTCTCTTTTTCTTGAGCTTGGGAAGGGCTCCTTGTTTGTTAATGAATTCCATGTGATCGCTATCCTAATTAATTTAAGATAGCAATTAGAATAGAGCTTGCCTGGGAGAAAAGGCGGGGCGGGGTGGGTGGGTAGATAGAAGGTGCCTCCAAGTTATGTCTGCACAAGCCATGCCACAGCAAATGCCTGATGCATCCTTCCGATTGTTCATATCATCACTTCTCTGAGGTCGTAATCATGCTTCGGCAGAAACTGTATTAGCGAAAAGACCTCGACACCACTGCTCTGAAGGTTTTCCAGTATTAATTGCTTATTTTCCCCTGGGGGAGATTATGTTTCCTATCTTGAACCAAAGACATTTTGTTTTGGTCTTTCTCTGTTTCTCTTCCCCACCCCCCCATAATTAAATGCACTTTAATTTTAATAAGCAAGATCTTTCTTTTCTTTCATATCCAGTCATTTGCTTTAGGAAAAGAAACAAAACGGAGCCCAGATCCACACCAGTGTATGTTGCAGAGGCTGCTTTAAGCCCCTTTTTTTGTTTGTTTCTGTTTTCACAATCCTGTTCTTTACTCGCTAAGAGAGAGCAGCCGGAAGGCTGTTTTGCCAGCCAGGACCTGGCAGGCCTCAAGGAAGCCTGGCCGTGCCCTCTCTGCTGGCTGCAAGGAAAGGGATGGCGTATGAGCAGCTACTCTGGCTCAATGCCACTGGGATTGCCAGCACCAAGGCTAGCTGCACTCACTTTAGGGTCTCTTTAGTGATGGCAAGTGGCCAGGACACAGCCAGGGCGCTTAATGGGCTGGTGACTCTGTTCTTTCCTCTAAGTTGCTTCAGGATGGAACAAAAAGAAAGAGAGCAAGAATCAGGAAGGGAGAATAAAAGGATGGACCAGAGAGGGGCAGCCAAGGGGAGAGAGACGGTGGGAGTTTTGCCATCAATTGCACAGGGGCTGGCGTGATGAGGTACACCCTCCCAAACATGAGAAGGCTAATAAGTTCCTCTGGGCTCAGACAGTACTCAGTGGACATACATGCAGAGAGTTTGTTACAGGAAGAGGCAGCAACCAGGGGGAGGCCAGTGTTTCCCAGGGTTAGCTGACTCTCATACCAGAGCCAGTGGGAGGAAGGCAGACTGCTGCCGCCCACAAAGTCCCCCCAGACCAGGGACAAGCTGATTGCAGCAGGGAGTGGTTAAGGATAAGTCTTGACCTGGGGTCTAGCTATATTCAGCTTTCATAATCTAACTGGACCTCTATAGCTTCTCTTGAAAACCTTGCAGACCAAACACTATCATCAGTGGAAGGATTTTTGAGTGGAAAAGCATCTCTGAAATTACCCAAATTCGACTTCAGAAGAGCCCAGCCTATCGCAACAAGGTTTGGTCCCATCCAAGGAGTTCTCGTCTCCCACCCTGTCACATCTAGGCATCAGCTGGATTAAGCCAGGGAAAACCCCACTGCAGATGTTCACAGAGGAAACCACATTCCTAGGCACTGAGATTACTAGTGAGATGATGGAACATACCCCAGGACCCCAAACATACTCATCCTGGACCCCAAACCCCTCATCCCTGGCCGCATCCCAGAGCCTGTACCCCCAGCCAGATACCTCACCTCCTCCCACGCCCCAACCCCCTGAGCCAGCCTGGTGAAAATGAGTGAGTGAGGGTGGGGAGAGTGACCAGGGTCAGGGGCAAATGGGGGGGGGGCGGATTGGAGGAGGGGCGGAGCAGGGATGGAGCGTAGGTGTTTTGGTTTTGTGCGAGTAGAAAGTTGGCAACCCTACCCCATAAACATCCACAAAGCTCCCTCCTCATCCTCCTTCACATCCTGCCTTAAAACTTTGCCGTGATGCCTATGAAAAACTTGACAACAGCTAGGCTGCTGGTGTGCTGAGACCACTGTCCTTGATTCCTTGTAGTTCCCTGTTGCCTTATATCCACGTGTCTCTTGTCCTGTATTTAGACTGAGACCTACTTGGGGACAGGGCCTGGCTTTTTATTCTGTGTTTGCACTGCACCTACCACAAAGGAGTCATGGTCTAGGACTAGGGCTCCTAGGTGCTATGATAATACAAACAATAATAATAAAGAATATATTGCACACAGGTGCGTTTGCTTTATATATAAGATCATGATTACATACAAATGAGGACTATGGGCATTACAGGATGCTCCCCCAAGATATAGACTGTCACACCTATATATCAGGGTGGCCAGACCTCAGCTCATGAGCCCCATGTGGCTCTATTACAGTTAAAAGCATGGCTTATGGAGCCCCCACCGCCCGCATTCTCCACCTACCAATCTGTGGGGGGGGGAGCTCAGGGCTTCTGTTCTGCAGCGGGGTGTTAGGGTTAGGGGCTTCTGCCCAGTATACGTGTGTGTGTGTGTGTGTATGTGCGTGTGTATGTATATAGATTTGTAATTGTGCAACTAGGAAGCCATGGAAATGTCATGGCAGAGCCTGTTCTGGGGAGATATCCAGTCAAATTCCTTGCCTGAAGCAATGTGAGTACGTTGGGATAAGTGTTGAATGCAGCCACTGAGCTTGCGGACATTTATCTGCTCCAGCCATAACGTACAAATCCTTTTGAGCTTTGCTCGTTGCCTTCTAAGACCGACTCTCTCTGTATTTACCAGAAAAAAAACAAACCCAAACCAAATACCAGTGTTTCACACGTGTTGGATTACTGTTAGCAACATAGGAATGAAACGAATCACGCCGTGCCTGACCCAGAGCCCAAGGGAGCTGAGGGGAAGCCATTTCAGGGAATGCTGGCTCAGATCCTATTTTCCTTCTCTGGGATATGGAGGGCTGGAAATGCCATTGATCAGGGTTTTTTCTTTAAAACCCCCCGACAAACTCTCCATTGTCTCTCTGATGAAACCGGCCATTAGCTGAATGTACAAGTGTCTGCTCGTACATTCAGGGCTGCAGCACATGGAGAAGAATAAAAAAGAAGTTTCTTCAACACCATAGTGATGAGGGCCAGATGCGTATCTAGATAGATAGATATAGAAGTAACACATGGTTCTTTTCATACAATAGTCTCCAGATAGGTGCCATGGTGGCCTATGGGGAGGAAAATGGGGCATAGGACTTGTGCTGACCTTCTGCACACGAGAGAATTGCACTCTTGAAATCAGTCTGTGCTCTGTTAGTATGACATGCTGGTTTAGTGGGAGGCTGTTACAGTAGCTAAGGAACTAACCTGGGATTCAAGAGATACAGGTTCAGTTCCCAGCTCTGCTAGAGACATCTGAGGTCAGTTATTTCACTTCTCCGTGCCTCAGTTCCCCATCTGTACAATAGGGATAACGGGTGCTGTGAGGGTAAGTACATTAAAGACTGAGGTGCTCAGATGCAGTGGTCACTGGATGGATAGTGCCTTTGGACATGTCTCCCTCTACTAGCTGACCTCAGTGACTACAATCTGTCAGTGACTCGTTGTCAATCTGTCAGTGTCTCGTTCAAGTGGTAGAGCTTGTGTTTGGGGGCCTGGTCCCAAGTCTTTCAATGGGACTTTGGCCTTAAAGGGCTTTGAGTCAGGCCCATGGTCTTGGGTTCTATCCCCTCTCAAAATAGTTTTTGCATGTTTGGCCATAAGCCATTACATGAGCGCCACTAACAATTCCCCGTCATTCTCCCATCTGTTGGTGAAGCACAGAGTAGACGCTGGCTGGGACAGAGTGCTGAAGGAATGAGCAGCAGTAGTGGAGAGACTGCAGGCCAGTGGTGGTGATGGTGGGAAACCGTTCCAAAGGGATGCCTGGCTGCTTTAATTAATCCACAGAGTTCACAGAAAAATCAAGGAGCAGCGTGTCAGGGACGATATGGCCAGGAAAGGAAAGGGCTTGTTTCTGGAGTTCACTCTCAGCGCCTAGTTGTTTGGAGACAATCTATGCTCCGGTCACTTGATACAATTGTTACTGTGGGGTGTGTATGGAAGGAAGACAATTGAGGAAAGAAGCTGATAGGACATACAATTGGAGAGGCGTCAGGACTGAGTGCACATAATAGAAATCTCAAAAGATTTCATCAAGATAGGGATTAGAGTGCATGAACAAGGGAAGAAGTATCTGATTGTTACAGATCCCATACATTGCCTGACCTTAATGTTCAGTGCAGACTGCAGGTCACACAAACTCCCCCCCCAACTCATTTTCCCCTCCACCCCACCAACAAATAATCTGGAGAGAAATCAGACTCCCAGACCTGATAGTTAACCCTTTTCAGGCCACCCTTGTATAGATGCTCAGGGCAAGACCATTACTGAGTAAAACAACTGAGCGAGAAGGTATCTTCCCATATATAGTTTGGCTAATGTACCTCAATTATGACCTACAGCACACCCTACTGTTCCATTGGCATCCCCCCTCCTTCCAGCTCTGCTAATGCCCATCAAACCTGACCTGAAACAACCTTGCTGTTATAGCCTGTACCCCTTCACCAACAACTGCCAATTAGGAAGAATTATAGGGTGTGTTTGTGACACAAACAAACATATATGAAGATGTAGGCTGAGGACCAAGCCATGATTTGAACTCAGATCTCTGGAGATGAGGAACTTGGGCTCTAACTACTATGTCCCCTTGCTTTTCACAGACATGTAGTTTAATGAGTCAGTTAGTTTTCAAGGAGGAGCATACAGAATGACTTGCTAAACTAACTTTATTCATCCTGACCTGGCCTTTGTTCGTCTTCCATTTAAGATTCTTTTCTTTGGCATGCTGTAGAACATTACACAGTCCCTCAGGGTGTTGCTGGCCAATTGTACTCCAAGTCACCAACCCATCAACAATTACATCCACTCAGTTCAGACCCTTAGTGACTTGGGATGTGATGCTTTGGAGCCTCTCTGGTGCAGAGGCAATCCTAAAGGGAATTCTATCAAAGTGGAATTAACGGTGCAAATGTACATACTCTATACCGAACCTGCCAAAACTCGTAGCTTGCAGCCAACCTTGAAAATACTTTTGCAGTTTGAAGTCCAGATATAACCTCCTCATCTGCTCTCACAGGGTAGTTCTCATATCTGATGGGCATTTCAAATCTTTAGGTGTAGGCAAAGGCATAACTTGTTTAGTTGTATTACTACCTATTAGCCCAGTCAGTTGGCATGTGGATTTGCTCAGTATATATAAAAGAGTTGGAGAGAGAATAGGGAGGCTGTAGAAGTGGTGAGAGCTGCAGAGTCAAAGGGCTCTTACACTGATAGTGGGCAGGGACAAGGAAGCATAGAGGAAGATCAGGCTGTGTTGTGCACTGGTGCAAGTGCTTGTCTTATGACTAGAGCTGAGCGAAATCTGGAATTTCCTTCCTGTGGGAAATTTGGTTTTGTCACAAAATGGGATGAAAAGTTGAAATTTCTAAATTTTCTGCAGAACTGAAATTCACCGAAATTTCAATTTAGAAATGTCAAAACATTTTTTGATCAAAAACATTTTCGATCAAAGCTGAAATGTTCTAGTTTGTTAAAACTTTGTTTCAAGTTATTTCAGCCTTAAAATGCATTTCCTTATATTGCCCTATAGGAGTTGTAGTTTGAGATTTATGCCCCCTATTCTCTTCTCTGGGTCAGGTCGCCCAAGCCAGACTACATTTCCCATAATGCACACTAAATCATGGAACTCCCATGGTGCACCGCACATCTGCCAGCATGAAATCAAGTACATTGGCTTAAGGGAGATGTAGTCCACCTGGTGCCTGGCCCATAGAAGAGAATGGGGACTAGAACTACAGCTCCTACAAGGCAATGCACCATGATAGGAAAATGCAATTTAGTGTTGTATCAAATTGATTGGAAACAAAATATTTCAGATCAGTTGAAAAGCCCAAATATTCCAATTCAGGTCAAACTGGGCCATAATGAATATTTCATTTCAATTTTCCTAATAGAAATTCAGAAATTCTCATCAAAATAAAAGAATTTCAGTTTCGTGGGAAAGTACATTTTCCATTGGAAAATCGTTCTGATGCAAAATTCCTGACCCCTCTATTTAGGGTCCTTCCTGGCCTAGCATGGGGTGCCAGTACTGTCCAAAACCTGGGATTTCAGTGCCAAGGCACAGACCTCTAGTACTTGAGCTAAAGGGGTAACTCCATAGCTAACAGCAGTAGAAGGCTTTTATCCTCCACGTGGGCCAGCCACTAGAGGGGAACGGGGACACACACACAAATTCCAGACAGTCTGACTCTCAGTTACTCCATACCTACACTTGGGGAGGGATCAAGGAGTCTTTAGCCCTTGTTCTCCCTGGAGCCTGGAGCCTCAGGACTTCTCTAATATTTGCTTTGCTTCCCATCATCCTCTGGGAACTACAGACTAGTCAGAGGGCAGTGCATTCCATCCATGACCCGTCCCTCCCAGTCCCTGTCCCCAACATGCTCCTTCCTCCTTGGGCCTGGATCTGGGGCAGGCATAGAGTCCTTATACCAACACTGTGCCTGGGTGGGAGGTCCCTGGCACAGGGGTTATTTTCTGGTGAGGTCAACTCCTTATGCTGCCTCAGGGATGTAAATGACCCTGAGCGTAACCGAGAATCCGACCTGGAGCGTGCTAGAAACCAGAGCAAATATACCAGCCTTTCCCCTCCACCCTCTGTTACCCCCGCTCATCCAATTTTCCTTTCCCTCACTCCTCCTTCTCTTCTCTCCTCCTTTTGAAGATGCATCAGGTCTGGAGTTCAGCTTAATCCAGCTGCTAGATGTATTATTCATTTCTATGCTTTAATGATGTGATAAGGTTTCTGGAAATAGGAAAAAGCTCATTAAACCGTCATTTGAATATAGATCATAACTAAGTTCTAGGCGAGAAGGAGCCTTTGCCAGCAAAGCTACCTGGCCTTCCCTGCGTACACGGGCCACGCGAGCCTCACCAGAGGAGAGAAATCAGAAATAAGACGCGCTTACACCCTATCGATTAATTAATTCATTATTGCTTGTAAGTGGAATGGTCGCAGCATGTGTGAGGGGGAACGGAAAGAAAAATAACGCATGAGGAAGGCTGTAGATAAACAGACGCTGCTCCCAGCAATCAGACTTCAGGAGTTTTGCCGAGGTACTAAGGGGACTTCTCAGTCTGGAGGTTAGGGTGACCAGACAACAAGTGTGAAAAATCAGGATAGAGGGTAGGAAGTAAGAGGAGCCTATATAACAAAAAGACCCCTAAATTGGGATTGTCCCTATAAAATCAGCACATCTGGTCACCCTGGAGGTGCAGCTTATTACTGGGGTGTGGGAGCACCTCGCACTCACTAATAGCTTTGATTCCCCCGCCCCCACCCCATTAAGGATTAGCCTCCTCAACATGGAGCTGAATTACCAGGCAGATTAAGGTTATATCTACACTGCACTGTAAACCTGGACTGTGGGACCTGGACCTTTGGACTCAGGTTATGCCAGCAGAGCCAAAAACCAAAACCCAAGACCTTGCAGCAGCGAGAGACCGAGTCAACTGACTCAGGCTTGCTGGCTCCGGCTACAGGGCTAAAAATAGCCATGCAGATGTTTGAGCTTGGGCTGGAGTCTAGGCTCTGAAACCCAGCGGTGCGAGAGAAGCTTGGATCTCGGGTTCCAGCCTTTGCTCAATGTCTACACTCTGATGTTTAACCCCTCAAGCCCAAGCCACGTGACCTGAGCTCTGAGACTCGGTGCCGTGGGATGATGATTCTTATTTTTGCTGTATAGACGTACCCTTAGTGTTTCCAGGCCTGCGCTTGAGTCTCCACGCTGCAGTGTAAATATGGGTTTACAGTTGCTGTTCTGTCTCACGGCCACAAGGAACCACCACCAGCAGCCAATGTGCCATGTGGGCTGCAATGACCTTCCACTAAGGGGAGCGATTAGGTGTCTCATTGCCTGGCTGCACAGGTGATGGAAAGGAAATGATTATAGGTGAGGTATTGTTGAAGGAGAATCAGCTCAGGACTCCCCCCTGAATGGGGAGCTTTCCCCAGCTCAAAGCCCCCGCTTGATTTGATTTTATTTTTGATCTCCCTTTATTTCCTTGCACCTTAAAGGAAGCTTTGCTCCGCTTTCCTGATCAGAGGTGAGCACGGATGGCTTTGATCTCCCCGAGCCCAGCTCACTCTACGACGAAGCATGGCAGCCGTGTGAGAATAATTGCACCTCTGCTCAGATGGCAGGAGAGAGGCCTCTGTTTCCTTCTCCATGGCTGGAGGTGGTGCGTTTAATACAGGGATCCTGACTTCTAGTGTAGCACCCCAGAGTCCCCACTCTTCCTGAGGGGTGAAGAGAAACTATGCTTGGACTCTGCCGTGAAAAATCCATCTTCTTGCTTATTTGTATTGTGATAGCACGGAGGAACCCCTCCAACAGGACTCCATCGGAGGAGGCTCAAGAAAACGTCAGTGCTGCCTCCCGCCCTCCTCCTAGCCATAGGGTGGCAGACTTGTCCTGACCGCCCTCTGTCGTGACAGGAGGGTTGCCAGGACAAACTTTGAGTGAGTGGTGTCGCAATCAGGAGCACACAGTTTCAGTGCCACTTAAATTTGGCCTGCCCACTGCTCCGTCAAGATGGAGGGATGGTCAGGCCAAATCTGCCACCCCAGACAACTGCCTAGTTTGCATATAGCTAGAGTGGCCTCTGAAGATCATTATGTTAGATGCTGTACAAGTACATCTTAATGAAGTGCCAGGGAACAATGCATCTAATGATGGTATGAAGGCCCTATGATAGATTGATAGGACCCACCTGCAGCATCAGAGATCTGAGTGCTGTATGAAAGTATGGCAGTGCCATTAACCCCATTTTACACATGGGGAAACCGAGGCAGAGAACAGTGCAGTGATTCACCCACGGTCACCGAGAGTGTCCATAGCGGAGCTCGTAACAGACCTCGTTATTGTGAATTCTGGATGTGATGTCCTAGTAAATGACTATTTCAAGCATTTGTAAAAGAGCTGGGAACCTACAACTGGGGCCAAACTTTCATAAAAGCTCTGCCCCCAGTTGGGCACCAAAATAAGCAGCAGCAGCTTCAAAAGAGTGTGGCCTGTTGGGTACATGGTTGTTTCTTTGTGTGCAGAACTCAGCCCCACCTGCAAATGACTGTCAAAACGAGTCAAATTTCAGCCATGAGCAATCTTGGTCACGTTTTCTCCCTGTAGCCATGCAGCACAGCTGGCTCCAATTCTGCTCTGTTACACATCAGAGTAACACCACTGAAGTCACAGAATTACATTGGTGTAAGAGAGAGTCAGTTTGATGCGCTCGTACCAGGTGTAACGCATTTGTTGTCTGCTCTTGGTGCTGTCCTGGGCCTGAAATAAAGTGACTCATAGCTCGTGGAGTCGGTTGCATACTGGTTATTAGTAGGGGAGCTGTGGGATCTGGAGAGCAGGAACGTACGCTATTTCCCAGAGACATAGATTTAACAGCATTGCTACCACTTTAATCAGCGCGCTGTTCTGTTCCAGTAGCTCCGGCTTCATTACGGCACAAAGCCAGGTTGTTCCTTATCAGAGCACTTGAAGTTTTTTCATTTGGTGTTTGATTAACAGATTGATTCTGTTCTCGCTTTGAGTTTTAATTTCTGTATTTTAAGTGCCGCAGAAATTAGGAATAACAATAACGTGGAGAGTCTAATTGCAGCAGAACTGTCAGCCACTCACCCTGCAGTGTGCCTGTTCCACCGGGCCGGGGGCTCACCCGCCCTGCACTGTGCCCGCTCCACCGAGCTGGGGGCTCATCCGCCCTGCACTGTGCTCGTTCCAGCAGCTCACTCGTGCACGGATTTGGGAAAGCTCCAGAGTGTGCCACTGAGGTGAGGCTATTTAAGGGGGGCAGTCCAGCCCCTGTATCCACACTGGTGCACGTACCCTGGCTGCAGCGGGCTATGATTCTTTGTGTGAGAAGGTGCTGGACCTGGGGAAGCTCATAGCGCTGCCGAGTCCCGCTTCGCGGGGGATTTCTCTGATGATGAGATGATTAATTGCTACTAATGTATATAAGCATATTACTATTAAGAAATTTAGAAAACATGAGGAGAGGTTGAAAGAAGTGGGCACGGTTAGTCTAGAGAAGAGAAGACCTAATAGTCTTCAAATACATTAAGAGTTGTTATAAAGAAGACAGTGATCAATTGTTCTCCATGTCTACTGGGGTAGGACAAGAAGTAATTGGCTTAGTTTACAGCAAAGGAGATTTAGGTTAGATATTTGGGAAAGCTTTCTAGTTAAGCCGGGAAGAGGTTACCTAGGGAAACTGTGAAATCCCCATCATTGGAGGTTTATAAGAACATGTTGGACAAATACCTGTCAGGGATGGTCTACGTTTACTTGGTCCTGCCTCAGCACAGCAGGTGGGACTCAATGACCTCTTGCGGTCCCTTCCAGTCCTACATTTCTATGATTATATTTATTGTTAGTATTTGTTATTCGTAATATAAATGTCGTGGCATCATTCCATGTGATATCGGACTATTTCAGGACCATTGCTGGCTCTCTCAGGGTGTATTTCACCTCCACAAACCCAGGCACTTATGATAATATGTATATATAAAAAGCTCAGTATGTGTGTGTATACATATATCATGTAGGCGTGATGGGGAAGCAAATTCTATAAATAAGTCCCATTATCTTATTACACTGTAATTTTCTATCATTATCTCCAGTGCAGATCAGATCCATCTGCAGGCTGCAATGAGAGAGAGAAAGTAGGAAATGGGAAACTCCTTAGCCTTACAGAGGTTTACAGGGTGGGAGAATAGGGTAGAGGTTGGGTCAGATTTGCAATATCTACACTAGCTTGTAAATTAGTGCAAGTCTCCAGCAGTGGCAGTGTACATACAGCAGCGCCGTTGCTTCTGGTGTCTTTCATTGGTGATCTACATTCTGTCTTAGGGCCAGATCCTCCCTGGGCCTCTTCCTTCTCAGATTCCCATGGACTTCAGTTGAAGGCACTGAGCACACTCTCAGGCAGTGTTCAGCGTCTCGCAGAACCATGCTCAGAATGGTGAGCCTATGTGCTAAGCCTGTGTCCTCTGCCACTGCCTATCTGCCATTTCTCATGCTCACTAATCCACAGTGTGATACAAGCACTCCTGACAAGGTCATTCTGAGGCTTGGAGCCACTCAGCTTCTGCGACGGGTTAGAACCAAGACTGAACCTGAAGCAAAAAGCCCAGCCCAAACTGCCTCAATCTATTAAGTGTGTGTGTTCAAAACTTAAAGCCAGATCTGGAGGAGAACTTTGCAAATGGCTTCTCTTTTTCCAAGGGATTGAATCATAGAATCATAGAATATCAGAGTTGGAAGGGACCTCAGGAGGTCATCTAGTCCAACCCCCTGCTCAAAGCAGGACCAATCCCAAACTAAGTCACCCCAGCCAGGGCTTGTCAAGCCTGAACTAAAAGGCTTGACAAGCCTGCCCAAGGCCAGGGCTTCTAGGTGCTCTGATAATATTAATAACAATTACCTCTGCACTGGGCCCACTGACTGGTGATTGGCTAAAGCCTCCAGGCTCCATGCGACAACATCATGAGATGAAGAATCCACCACTTCCATTGGTAGTTGGTTCTGATGGTTAATTGCCTGCACTGTTACAAAATTGTGCCTAATATCTCATTTGAATTTGTTTGGCTTCATCTCCCAGCCACTGGTTCTTGCTACACCTCTCTCTGCTACTGCCCTTTGGTACCTGGCATTTCCTCCCTGTGATGGTACTTACACACTGTAATCAAGTCCCCTCTCAATCTTCTTTTTGATAAGCTAGACAGATTGAGCTATTTAACTCTTTTGCTGACCAACATTTTCTCCGGCCCCTGAATACATTTTTTTGTCGGTTTTCTCCACCATCTCCAATTTTTCAACATCCCTGCAGAAAGTAGCCACCAGAACTGGATGCAGTATTCCAATATAAGTCACATCTACACCATATACAGAAGTCGGGTCACTTTGTTCCCCTGAGGGGTCTCATCCTAGCTTTCGCACATGCGAAAGGTGACCTTGGATAAATCAGTCTGGGTGCCTCAATTCCTCGTCTGAATAATGGGGATATTGCAGCTTCCCTGTTTCACCTGGGTGCTATGAGGGTAAATTCATTGGTCTTTGTGAAGTGCTTAGGTCATATGGTGATGAATGCAATAGAAAAGCCTGTGTGGGTTTTTATATCAGGTACCTCCACCATGGGATTTGTGTACCTAATGGAAGGCTTGTGAACAGTGGCTTGAACTCTGTGAGAAAATGATGCTTGAACTCAAGTGAGAAAATGATGCTTTTCTATCTGAGCTGTCCAGTAGAAAGCTGCCAGGCTGTGGCACTGGTATCTGGTGTTGGGCCCCATATAACCCAGAAAGAGGGTTTTAATTGTTTGCTTGACTCAATGCCCAGTGCAAAGATTAAGAAACAAAATAAAACCAAACAGACAAGAAAGACTCGGTCTCATTTGAAAACCAATAACCGGCTCTGGGATTTTGATTTAAAACATTTTTGGATAATCCTATTAGCTGGGAAGGGAAACGGGGTTGTTTTAATGACAGAATTTTTTTCTCTCTTTCCCTAACACTGGGTCTGAGGCGGATTAAACACACCAGCTGAACTAGATCCTCTTTATTAAGATTGTCTGTAATGCAAGTTTTTACAGCCTCCGTGTGGGGGCGGGGGGAATGTTTATTATCAGCTTATCCTGCCTAGCCCAAACTGGTCATCCCCAAATGGGGTATATGAGATTCCCTCCCATTCCCCCCTGTTCTGAGAGACAGGTTTAGAAAAATGGTTTCACTTGGCCACAAGATCAAAGGAACAATTTCTATATTATTTGTATTAAAGTAGCACCTGTAGGACACAACTGAGATTGGGGCCTCATTGTGCTAAGGGCTGTACCTATATCTAGTGAAGAGCTTACACTATAAATAGTGTAAAAGAGAGTGTGAAAGGGAAAACCTAAAGTAGATTGTGATTAGCAGCTCAGATATAAGTCTAAATCCCAGTTTCTACAGTCCAAAACAAGTGACTTATTTAATTAACCACATTGCTACCAGTTTGGTGAACCCTTACGATCTGTGTGGGACTGGGATTTCCATTTAGTGGGAAATTCCATGATTTCAAACACTTCTTGTTCTACTAAAATTTAGAAATTTCCCACAAAATGACTTTTTTTAAAAAAAAAAGAAAAAAGATGAGCTTCAAGTCAATCAAAATGGCTCATTCTGAAAATGGTGGGATTGAACTTTTCCACTATCAAAACACTTCAGTTGGATTTGTTTTCTCCGCACCAACTTTTGTCAGAATTGATACGTTTCCAATGGACAGTTCTGATTTCAATGAAGTGGCATTTTGCAGTGGTAAAATGTTCCTTTGGAAAATATTTGACCAGCTGTAATATAATGGCCCAATCTCTGCCACTCCGTAGGCATTGTACCAATATGTACATAAAAATCTTGCGAGATCTGCTCTCCTGAACAGCTCCAAACACCTTCTGTCTGAAAACAAATCAACCTCTCTGAGAAATAGTTTTCTGCTCCACCCCCAGATGTGGCATTTCCAACCCTTCTGCCCCAAAATTATCTGAGGCCCACCCAAGATGAGTTGGATACAATCCTTGATCAAAAATTAAATTTCCTGTACATACAAACGTAATTACTTTAAAATATGACATCTGAGCCCCACACAATGAACTCAGGAAAATTAGACCCACAGAAATGAAAGCGTCTGGCTGTATAAGTGGAAAGATACCAACAAAAGTCACAACAGATTTTATTAAGCAGTCTTAAATATTCTTAAACTAGTTTTTCTGTAGCATTTGTTTTTTGCCATGTTGTTGTAGCCATGTTGGTCCCAGGATATAAGAGAGACATGGTCAGGGCGGGAATATCTTGTATTGGACCAATTTATTTTGGTGAAAGAGGCAAGTTTTTGAGCTCCACTTTGCCTCCAGCATTTGTAGCATTTAGGACTCACCTAAGCCGACTGTGTGGTCTTGGCCCATCTGATATATTATAAACCAGTAGAGTTCTCTAACCAAGAAACAGGTCTATTCTATATATAATTTATTCTGCTAATTCAATTTATTATTCTGAAATCGTGTAATGCTAGAAAATCTACTCTAAAAATATTATCTTTCTGGAGCTTGCTACTATGCAAAACAGATGTCACAAGTCACAAGTCAAATCTGGGCCCTTCCTGGCCAAAATCTTGGCAAAGCTAACTTTTGAATGACAAAATGCAAAACGTCCATTTCTGAATAACCTCCAAAGCAAAGAGATTCAGGGGACAAGATTCTCAGCTGGAGGTTCTGGCCCAGAACCAGTGCATTATATGTAAGAGCTGCTGATGACAGGTCATTTCACCCCACAAGAGGCATGGGTTCACCCCTGAGGTGGAACATTTCATGTTTTAACCACCTGTGCCACCTCTTCTGAACAGTTTAGGACAGGAAGTGAATGCTGTATCTAGCTGCAAGGGCGGGTGGTGGGAAGGGGGGGATTTTGGCAGAAATCTGGCCAGGGTTAACCCCATTACTTGTAAGACAAGTGACCATGAATCTTTCATAACCACACAGCAGTAGAGAAACCATCACTACACTGGGAATCAGGCATCTGACTTCTATCCAGCTCTGCTGGTGACCTGATATGGGGCAAGTCACTTCCTGTCCTACCATTTGTCTGTCCTGTTCATTTATATTGCAGGCTCTTCAGGACAGGTACTGTCTGTTAGCAGAATGTTGGGCCTGATCTTGGCTAAGGCCTCCAGGTGCTGCAGGACTGCAGATAATAAATGAAGGTTTCTCTTTTTTTTTTTTTTTCCCCAGTTCTGCCCTGAAAATGGCACCCCCACTGCTGGTGCATCAATTTAATACCAGCTGAAAAGAAAGAGGGCCAAGGGAGTGGAGTTGTCCAGTGACTAGGGCACCTGACTGGGAGTCAAATAACCTGACCTGGTGCATGACCTTGGGTAAGTCACTTTGGCTCAGTTTCCCCATTTTAAAATAAGGACAATTATGTCTGTGGTTGTAATGGGCCCTGTTCAGTATCATTACATAGTTTATTACGCTGCTCTGAGTTTTACTATGTGTGTGTGTGTATGTGTGTGTTGGGGATGGGGAAAGGGGAAGGCTCCCATACAACCGCTGACTCAGTCAAGCTCTGCTTAGCAACAAAACCTGATGGCATCACAGCCTAATTAAGAGGCTGTAACTGTATATTTTTACAGTAGAGCTGAACTTCTCCTTACTCCCATCCCTTACGTGGTCATCACTGATCAGTCTCCAGCATTCAGGAGTCTGCTTGCTGTGGTTAGGTTAAAAGAAAAAAAAAACCATAAAGAAAAAGGAATATCTGTTGTTTCCATCTCAAGCACAAAACAGACAGAGCAGCAAAAGCTGCAGTGTCAAAAGATCCTATGTTACCTAGACGTATTGATTTGAAGCACTTGTCTTTCTTGATTTTCAGAAGCGTGTTTGATTGCTGGCAGGTTTATAGAATTATGGGTTTAATTGGATGTCTGTGTGTTGCTGGATCTAAGTGAAATATATGGCTGGGCTGTGAAGGGGAATTCTCTGCCATCCATCTGCCTCTTTCAGGGAGATCAGAGAGGATGGAAGCCAACAGGAGGCGGCAAACCTTCAGAGTGGGTAAATCAACGGTAGGGTTAGCGTTATTTGGTTTTGGTGGTGCGCAAACCGTCTGTGCGATGGACTCCTGCAGCACAAACCTCCCTAGCTCCTGCTCCAAGGTCAAGGTGAATGTCTCTGACTGTAGTGTGTATATTAAAAAACCAGAAGCAAACCCTACCAAAACAGACCACTCCACTGCACACACATACAGCTCTTCCCCTAGGGCAGAGGTGGGCTATGGCCCGCGGGCCACATCCGGCCTGCTAGATCCTCCTGCCTGACCCCTGAGCTGGCCAAGGAGGCTGGCCCCTGGCCCCTCCCCTGCTCTTCCCCCTCCCCACTGTGGTGGGAGGTTGGATAGAGGCCAGGAGAGTTTGGGATGGTGGTCAGGTGGTGGGGGTGTGGATAGGGGTCGGGGCGGTCAGAGGGCAGGGAACAAGGGGGTTGAATAGGGTCAGGAGTCCCAGGGGAGCTGTCAGGGGGCGATAAGCAGCCAGATAGGGAGAAGGGGCCAGGCCACATCTGGCTGTTTAGGGAGGCACAGCCTCCCCTCACTGGCCCTCCATACAGTTTCGGAAACCCGGTGTGGCCCTCAGGTCAAAAAGTTTGCCCGCCCCTGCCCTAGGGGGAGAATGAGAGAAAGAGTGAAGCATATATGACAGGTATTAGTCACGTTGATTAACACATGACTGGCAGGTGCTCAGATAGTCCAGGAATGTAATCAAAGACTGTATCATAATTACAGCTGTACGGACAACTGATTTTTTTTGTTTGATTGCCTAAACAAAAACAAAAAAACAAAAAGAAAAACTGTTGGGGTTAGCCCAAAACAAACAAACAAAAATCAATATTTTTGGTGAACTGCAAAACTCAAAAATATTTAGTTTCAGGGTCAATGTAATGTTTTGTTCAACCCAGTATGTTTTGCTTCACGTTCAAGCTTTTGAAATTATTTTGAAATGGTTTTGAAAATAAAATTGAATAAATGCCAAAATGAAACATCTTTCAGAAATGAAAAGTCGAAATGTTTCATCTCGACAATGTTGAAAAGAACTGTTCTGATATTTCTGAATGTGTGTTTCTTTTCTTTTTTCAACCAAAAACAATTGGTCAAAACAGACCCAAATAGGGCATTTGTTTTGGTCAACCTCACTCTGCATTTTTAAGCAATAAAAGTGTACAAATGATTCTGTCCATCTCTAATTATAATGCATATGTGATGGGGCCGAATTAAGATTACCTGTGCAATCTTTATTCTGGCATTTACTAGCTTTGCAGTGGTTCACTTTGCAACTTAATAATGCTCTTTTAACTTAGCTTTTCTGAGCATAAGGTACATAAAGATGGAGCTGATAGTGACACTCACAGTTAAGGCCACCTGACATGTTGAGTTACAAGACCCTGTTGTTAGTTGCTTGTAATTTGTGAAACTTCAACTATTTGGGCTGAAATTTCCCATGCAGGCAGGGTACCTGCCCCAGCTCTTATTGAGAGCAAGGTTAGGCAAAAATATGTTTTTTGCCCATGTTAAAAACATTCTTACAACCATGTAGTTGAGAAGCTCTAGTGCCTCTATGGTTTGTAGCAGGGAGTTTAGCCTTGGCAGGGGTGGGGGCTGCTTTGATGCTGGGGATATGCCATGTACCCTCCCTGTGAAAATCTTTTCAAATCTGACCAAGTGATAAGCTTCCAAAAAATCTGCATTCTGCTAGAGCTGAGTGATTTTTCACTTCAGGGACTGAACTAGAAGAAAGTCAAACATCCAGTTAGGTTTGAACCAAAACCAATGTAATTTTTGTGTGTGTTAAATCAAAAAAACTTGGCAAATATCAACCAGCTTGAGAGAACATGGAGTGGAGGGAATTCAAAGCGGCTCAGAGCTACCCAGTCCAATAGGAATTTCGCTGTTTTCATCTTGTTCAAATTTCACTCTTCCAGTTGGATTTTCAGTGGATTTGTTCTGACATATGTGGTCTTGGGCTTGCTGGGGATCTATCCACTGCCCTCCTCCCTGGGCTCCATCTGACAGCTTGTTGGGATAAAAGATTATTCTTATTGTAGTGGGACAGAAACATTCTCAAATGTGGCTGTGACATGCAGAAGCTCAGCAGAACACTAGCAGATTTTGCCAGTTCCCCAACTCAGCTGGCAAGACCCCCTTCCCCGCCAAACCAAACCCCATGGCACTAGGAATCCTCTGCACCAATCCCTCCTGGACACACTTCTTGACCCACTTAAAGTCCTTTCTCTCTCTCTCTGATTTGTTCCCTGCTAACCAAATTCCCTCAGCTCCTCAAAGCCCCACTTCCCCCTAAGAACCAGAGCAGACACAACACTTGTCTATTTCCTTTACAATCCTTCATTGTTTTTTTGGCCTTCAGATGAAATTCAAAGAAAATTCCAGCCCTAGAAAAATCCCAGGATTTAAGGAGCTTATAGATCTGGTCCCATGGACTTCTCTGGGTTCCTCTTCTTTTCCTCCTGTGTTCCCTGTTAAATCTTCTTTATAGTGTTTAATTTCCCTTTTCTTGCTCTCCCTGCTTTGCCCCAGGTGTCTCTTTGGCCAAGGAGCTCTGCACCCAGCCATTATGCCTCAAGGTACTGAATTGCGGAGTCAGTTTTGGAAAGATTGGCCAGACCGAGGTACCGTGCTGACCTCACCGTGTTGGGCTTTGTGCCGGCAGGATGACATCACAGTGCAGAGATGAGATGTTCCCCTTGCTGTCTCTTTCCTTTCTCCCTGAGTTATAGGCTGCATTTGACTTGCTCCTATTTGCATGGAAAGTCTGAGCGACAGACAGCATAAGGAAATCAATCCACCATCCCCGCTGCTTTGAACAGGGGAGCAGAAACTGTCTCTAGTTTTTTTTCTCCCTCTCCTTTGGCACCTGAGCTGAACGATCACCCGTTCATCTTTGTGTTTCCTCTGGGGTTTATGTCTCCCGTTTTCGGTTTCCAGATTGCGATCACTGATCCTCTGTATTGTACAGCTTGACTCTGCTTCCCGTATCTTGCTGCAGAGAGTGTCTGTGAGCAGGAAGGCTCCGGCTGTGGACTCGTAGCGAGGTGGCTTCTTTAGTCTTCTGATCTTTGTTTATTTTCCTTTCAGAGTTTCCATCGACATTTTGTCAGACCCGGACGTTCCCTCAGTCTAGACCTTTCCACGCACAGATACAACTTTGCCCTCTGAAAATCCTATGTCAGTTGCACCACAAAGGAAAGGGCCCTTCCTGTATCCCATCCAATTTGCCACCTGGGTTCTTGCCCCCCACATCTATCTCCCACCTCCTCTGATTCCTACGATCTGCCCTCTTCTCCACTCCATCTCCTACCAGGGTATGTCCCCTTCCCTAGACCTCCTACCTCGCAAGGTCCTGCCCCAATGTGTCTTGCCCCCCCATCTACCCCGGGTCATGCTCCTCTATGATCTGCTCCCAGTTCCCTGTTTTCCTAGCCCCACCCCCATCTGCCCTCCATGCCCTTGTCCCCCCACCACATTTGTCCCCCACTCTGGTCTGAACCTCACCCCATCTGTCCCCTCTGCCCTGCTCTCCCCCAGGTCTGGATGATGATGCCTCTTACCATGCGGGGTGGGAAAGCTCTTTGTTTAAAGGCCCCCGTTGAGCTCTGAATCTGTGAAGTTGGGCTGCTGATGGTCTCTCTCGACAGCTTCTCTGCACGGCTCAGCCAGGGCACCCTAGGAAAGCAATAAGCCAGGTCTCATTTGCATGAGTCTCTGCGGTGGTTTTTCTGACTCTAGGGCTCTTTGAAGCATTCATTAGATCCTCTTTAATTAAATATGTAACACACACACATAATGCCATCTAGCATATATACAAATCTTCCCAACGGCCGCCTCTGCCCCTAATTAAAAGCAGCCGTCTCCTGCATCCACAAGTGATTCCAGAAAGATGTTTCATCTCCAGGAGACAGCATCGTTCAGTAGAGTGTAGCATCTGACCAGTGAGCCCCCATGTGCAAAACTGTCCTGCTCCAGCATGGCCGCAAAGGCTGGTAAGTGCTAGATGTCTACACTACGTGGTGGTAAATCTCCCAGCATGCTTGCTGCCTGACACTCAAGCGGATGAAAAGGGGCGGGGCCTGGGTGGAGAATGGGCATGTCCTCCCTTGCAGATAGGGCCGGCTCTAGGCCCCAGCAAAGCAAGCACGTGCTTGGGGCGGCACATTTCCAGAGGCGGCATTCCGGTGCCGGCCATCCCTGTTTTTTTTTGTTTTGTTTTGTTTTGTTTTTGGAAAAATCCACCAATGAATGAAAGAAATAGTAATACATGAAGATCAAAAAAATCTCCAGTAGTGCAATAGGAGCGTGACATGAAAAATATCGTGTCACGTTGTGACACAGTCACTCATAATGTGAATGTGCGTGAATGTGTTAACGTTAACAGTTATTGATTAATTAAATCAGGAATCTCAATTACTTGTGTGTACTGTGCCGCCCTATCGGCATCATTCTTGCCAATTTCCAGGTCGTGTTGGTGCCAGTGTTTTAGGTGTGGTATTGAATATTTTGCTTGAGTTTGAACTGGTTTTAAATTGTTTTAACTTTCCAAGTTATCAAAGCTTGGTAAAGGTGAATAAAGCATTTATTGATTTACTTATTCTAATTACAAATTCTCTGTTTTCATTTTTTAAAAAATTTTAAACATTAAAGAAAACAAATCCACCCCCCTCCCAAAAAAAAAATTGCAAAGGGCAAACGTGTAAAAGCCAAAAAAAAAAGAGGAGGTGGCTAAAATTTTTTGTGTTTAGGGCAGCAAAAAACCTAGAGCCAGCGCTGCTTGCAGATGGGCAAAGCTGGTGTCAAATCAGAATCCTTCAGTTGCTTACCCCAGTGACAGCGGTTTGCACCCATTTTTCTGCAGTGTAAATGACAACACAAGGTGCAAAGGGGTGACAGGCTCCCAGCATCCACGCAATAGCAGAAGGAACACATGGGCCAACTGCTGAGGTGATGTAAATTGGCATTGTTTTATTGACTTCGGTGTCGCATTGACTCCAAAGGCGCTGTGTTGTTTTACACAGGGAGGGTATGACCCTTTGTCTTCAGATGAGATCCCTGATTGCTCATAGCAAGAAGAGTAAATGGGCTAGCGAGAGACCAGCCAGCTAGTCACTTGTCAGACAAAATGCCTTAAAGATGGTTTGTGAACTCAGTTTTCAACTATTCAGCTTTGGCAAATAATTCATGGTGGTGGTGATGTTTTAACATTTACCTCCTCTCATCTGGGTTTTATCTACATTTTCTTTTCTCTTAAAGAATGGATCTAAAACAAACTGTAACTACCATCCAAAACCAGTAAGAAATTAAATCAGTAACATTCAACTCAGTTTTATACCTCATATCTAAGGTTTTTTTCTTCTAATAATTAATGTAAAATTCTATGATTGAAGGTTCTCCAATTCGATTTTGGCCAGGTCCAGAGCAGGTATAAATTGGTAGCTTCACCATGGAGCTAAACAGATTTACACTAGCTGAGGATCTGGCCTGACATCTTCCTAAGCACATGTGATGCCAGGAATAATAATACTAATAATTAATAATATCGAATTCTCATCAGTAGATCTCAAAGCAAATAAAGTCAAGCAGAAAGACAGAAATGAAGATAAGAGGCTTGATTTTCTTCTCTCACTAATGTAGGTCAGGAATAACCAAAGTCAAAAGACTTACTGGCATAACTGGGCCACATCCACAATTGTCCTGCACCTTATGCAGTCATGTACACCAGAACTAAGTGACTGCCAACTGGATGCAAAATGTTGCCATTTGGATCTGATAGCATTGTACAGTCATTTTGGGCTGCTGTAGACAGTGACGTAAAGTGCAGATCTGCAGTGACGTAGGCCCCATGAGAAGAGAATCAGGCCCAGAAATGCAGGATGAGACGTAGAAACAAACCAACGCATTTTGCCCTCAGTTAAACTGGCATTAATTCAGTGTAACTCCAGTGAAGTCTCTCTGGTTTGATTCCAGTATAACTGAGAAGAGGATCAAGCCCATACTGTTTGTGTAAGGCTAAATCAGTGCTGCTCCACCTGGGATATAGAGACAATTATAAACTCTCTCACACACATTAGGCAGTGTGAAATTCAGAATTGGAGTGCACTAATTATTGCATTCTTCCACCATGGAAGGCTACAACTTAGGAGCAGGTTGTACTTATCAAGCTGTAGCTCCCTGATGTTTTGTTACCTGCTCAATATTTTGGTAGCCTTAGGCTTCAGCATCTGGACTCTATTGGAAAATTTGACTCGTGTTACTCATCGCTTTGCAGAGACAGCTCTGAAATCCCCAGCTAGTGTAAATTCAAATGCCTCCATTGGCTTCAGTGGGATACCCTGATTTACACCAGCTGAGGCTCTGGCCTGTAGCTCCGCATTGTAGCCGCGAGGCCCAGTGGACACGGAATGGCTTACTAAGCTGTAAACAACTTGTGTTGTTTATTGGATTCCACCGTACTTCTCTTTTCCGCTCCTGCCTGGTTTAATTGAATGGAAATGGACATGTATTTGAGTGATGGAATAGCTGCTGTAGAGGGGTCCATCTGTTATACCGAGTTTGCTGGGAGATGCTTCACTTTGAAAATCAAAGTTTCCCTCCCTAGCTGCTCAACATCTCCAGAGTTAAAGGGCTTGATTCCCCCTCTCCTTCATACTCGTGTGTAAATCAGGGCACACATGAATGAACCGGATGCAGTTACATGGTGAGGAGGAGACTCAGCCTAACATCAATGTCAGTAGTATACAGTGATCGAACAGTGCTTAAGGTGCTCTCGAGAGCTCTGCTTTATTGTATTTAGTTCCAGCTGGCTGTGAATAACAACAATAAAAGTGCCCCAGTGCCCCACCCAGACCTGGTGCCTGGAAAATTCAGCCCTTAAAGGCATAGACCCTAATACCACAGGTGGTACTTATATACTTTGAGATCAAGGAGGAAGCAACATGCCTTTGGACAAAAAAAAAATACCCACTCTATCTTGGGATTCCTCCATTTGGAGGTAAAGCACCCAGTTATTTTTGTGGATTGTTATGGCAGCTGTCACCAGGTATCACAATTACACATGGTCTTCCAAGTTCTTTTTCTTGGTGTGCGAGTGAGTTTTGATTCTTGGGAAGACATACTACCTTGCTGTTCATCCAGGGTGATGCACGGCTGTGAAGCAGAGGCAGCTTGCGGGGAGAAAGAGAGAGAGAGCTGTGCAAGCAGCAGACGGCCTTGCTCTCTTCCTGGGGCTGCAAATGAGAGTCAATCCTGCAGACAGAGCGGCTCCCTGGGCCATTGGTGTTGGGCATAGATTCCTGGCAGACGGAATTGCCTTACATGCTGTTTGACCACCTCATTCCAGGACTGCTGTCGGTGTGTAAATAAAGCAAGTTACGCATTTGTGTATTCAGACTCCACAGTACTGATTTCTCCCAGGAAACTGACGGATGAGGCCCTGGAAACCTGCTCCCTCTCTGGAAAGGGGAGATACTGAAGTCAGAAGAGGCACCAGGAGTTCTGAGGAATCATGGACAGAAACAGCTTAATTCGCTGCAATTTGATAGCTCTGACGTTGCAGAGCTGCTGTGGGCTGGTCTGAGGTTCTGACTCATAATGTTCTGTATCTGTTCTAACTGATGCTATGAGCTGAATCCACCCTCCACCCTTGTCCAGCAGCCCTGTGTACAAGGGGAACATACAGGGGCATGTGACCTACATCTTTGGTGCTGTATTGAGCGAGCTGAAGAACCAAGTCCTTGGCCTCGGTTACATCATGCAGCAGTGTGTTCCACAGATGAACACAGCTGTGTTCAAAATGAGCACACTCCATCAACTCCAACTGAACTATGTATTTCCTCTGTCCACATTTTAATGCATCCAGATCACTTGTTCTTTTTCTTCATTGCTGCTATGCGTGGAGCAGACACTTCCATCAAGTTGTCCAGAATGATGCCTGGATATTTTCCTGAGAGATGACAATTAATTCAAAAACCATCAGGGTGCATGAGTTGTTTAATTGTTCTTCCCAATGCGCATTACCTTCCACTTGTCTATGCTGAATAACATCTTCCATCTCGTTGCGTAGTTGTTGTACCTAACTTTGTTAGATCCTCCTGGATTTCTCTCAAGCCTCCTCTAACTTGACTAAACTAAATACTTTGCGTCATCCAAAAATGTACTGCTTCAGTTCATTCGTTCTTTCTTTCTTGCACCATGGCATCTGCTCAAGCTAGATATTTCTATGACATCACTAGGTGAGGTGAAGGCACTGTGGTATCTACTCATTTCCTCCTCCAGTTATTGTAAATATATGAATATGATCCTTGTCATCAGATGGATAAGCCAGTTCCAAAAGTAATAAAGAGTCCTGTGGCACCTTAAAGACTAACTAAAGTATTAGAGCATAAGCTTTCATGGGCTAATACCCACTTGGTCGGATGCATGCCAGTTCCAAAAGTGTACAAGTTGGAATCTTCTCTTAGGTTGAAACATTCACAAAGCAAACCTTTACTGGGAGCAACAACAGAAACACCAAGGATCTACCCTGAAGGCAGTTGAAGTCAATGGGCAATCCTTCCATTGATTTCACTGAGCTTGGATCAAGACCTAAAATATTGTGATAACAGCTGTTCGCATGTGTCTTCAGCCCTCCTAGAAACAAGAGGTGCCAGGAATCTTGAGGGAAGCAACTAAAATGTTGCCACTATTTCCAAGAACGATGTTAGGGGAAAATACATGTTAAAAATTGCTGCTCATTTGTTGTTTATATTACAGTAATGATCAAAGGGCCTAGCCAGGATTGGGGCTCCATTTCAGTAGGTGCCATGAAAGCCTCTGCCCCAAAGAGCTTACACTCTAAACTGGCTGGTTGAGCATACCCTGTCTCTTCAAAGGTATTGGGAGAGGTGTTGCAACACTCTGAGTGGAACTTGAAAGGAGAAGCACTGGCTGCAGGATGGAAGAGTTTGGAGGGTGCACTGGGAAGTCAGTCTGTGTGCACATGGCTAGGTTGCTAAGCTGCGGATGTAGCAGCTCTGTAGATCGTTGCTTTAATAACGAGCCAGTTTTGTGTAATATGAATGGAGTCATGTAGGCATACATCTTAAGGCCTGAAGGGACTATCAAACCATCTAGTCTGACCTCCTGTATATCACAAGCCACCACCCACACACTAAACTCAACAACCCACATTAGACAAAGCATCACAGCCCACCCGGGACTAGACTACCACAGGCAGAGAATAGGAGGGACCGAGAGACACCAATGCCCGAGGCCCTCACCATGACAAGGAAAAAAGTGAGAGTCTCTCAGAGAAACAAACTGTCAGTCGCTGTATGGCAATATGATATTAAGGCCAGAGACCCTGCAATATTGTCCCAGATTAGAGATTAACTTGTTCCTAATTAATTTTTGTGATGTGTAATAAAATAACATTGTGGCTTTTTTTTTTGTGTAGTGCTAGGGTAGCTCATAATCCAATCTTCAATTATTATCTTTCACTTTAAAAAAATCAAAGGTCTATGATGTTATAATGCCAGTTCGACAGAGGCTTTCGGAAAGCCAAGAGGGTTATAAATATAGAGAGGCAGTAAATATAGAGGGTTTCTTTTTCTTAATGAGCTCCAATGTCTAAAGCATTAGAACAGTTGGGGCTTGAAAGTGAAAACTCCTCTGAGCTAGTCACAAAGCCTGACAGCACTTCTGCTCTGAGGTCCTCTTTGCCTTAAAGGGACATTTGAAACAAACTGGGATGAGTAGTGGGATGGAGGGAAGAAGGCCTTTGGAGGAGAAAATGAAATAGATTGTGAAATAGTCGGCAAAGTTTTCATCCCTGGGTGTGTTTTAGTGTCAAATCCTCATAGAAACCACAGATGGAAAAGAGGGTGCAGAAAAGAACCACAGAAATTACTCAAAGGCTGGAGAAAATGCTTTAGTGAGGGATTTAAAGAGCTCAATCTGTTTAGTTTATCAGAAGATTGAGCGGTGCAGTGTATAAGTATCTTCACAGGGAAAAAAATACTGGATACTAAAGGGCTCTCTAATGTAGTGGAGAAAGGCAGAACAAAAGCTCGTGACCGTGGCTGGTAGTTTAAAGCATGAGAAATTCAAATGAGAAATAAGGCACACATTTTTAACAGGAAGGGTGATTAACCATTGAAACAAACTACCAAGAAGAGTGGTGGGTTCTCCACCTCTGGAGGTCTTCAGATCCAGATGAGAGCCTTTCTGGCAGAGATGATTTAGCCAATCACAAGTTACTAGGCTCAATACAGAGCTATCTGGGTGAAAGTTTATGGCCTCTGATAGACAGGAAATCAGACTGGATGGTATAATGTTCCCTCTGGGCCTTAAAATTGATGAATCTATGAAACTTGCATAAAATGTCCTTTGTCTGATTCATCAGACTCCTTAAGTCCTAGTCTCTGTGCCACGCTATTGTCTCCAGAATACTTGTGTCACAGTGGTGGATCAGTTCAGAACTCAGCTGAAGGATCCCGCGGCTGTTGCTGCTGCTGTGATACTGGCACCCGCTGGATCCCGGTGTTTTCAATTCGTTTGTGTGAATGTGTGTCAAAAATATCCCATTTTGGAAAAATTATGGTAATTTTGGCAAAAAAAAATCCTCCCTTTTAAAAAAAAAATCGGTTTATTTATTTAGTGAAACCTGACAACAAATAAATTATTAGATTTCTGGGGGGGGTTTTCAGGTTTTCTCCCACCCCTCAGGTTTGGTTTTTCCTTTTTGTTCCTCCCTTCTGCCCTTTTCAGTGGCAAAATGGAGAAAGAAAAAGAGGGAACAAGGGGAAAAAACAAAACCTGAAACCATAAAATGTTTGAATTGCAAATTGTCAATTAAAATTTGTGGATAATCTAAGCACTATACCCAGATGTACACACTCTTTTCCCAGCCTATGTATTATATAATTTTTTTAACATTAGCTTGAACAAAAATGTTAATGGTTTGAAAAACACTGTGGAACTAAAGTCAGTGGAGCTGTGCCAACTTACACCAGCCAAAGATCTGGCCCAAAAGTGACTGCTTACTGCTTAGTTCTTGGCAGATGACCCCTCCTTCTCTCACGCTGGTGTAAATCAGGAGCTGTTCCATTGAAATCAGAGGAGTTGGAGTGTGATGGATAATCAGGCCCATAGGCTGAAAGCTAAGGTGAGAGGGTCTATTTTCATTAGAAACCTTTCAGGTAAATGACTTAACGAAATAAAAGATAATGTACTTTTTAATTTTACTTTTAACTTCATTCTTTAATGTGCCGCAAAACTCTAAAAGTAGTTCATGTTGTTCATTGAAATTACAAAGCTACTATAACTGTCAATTTACGCACGCAAAAAAAAATTTCCTTCAGTAATATATGCCTACTCACTACTCTATTACTCCAATTTTAAACTGAACTAACTCCAGTGAATTACCCCGATGTTAGCCATGAGTAAAGCAGTGGTGAATCATTCCCATTTTCCCACTTAGCCTGTGTGGGTTTGGCAGACCCATAAATATTCTTCAAACCTTTTTTTTGGTGCGTGCGCTTTCACAGTGAACTGATTTTTTTCCCACCCTGACAATTTTGCAAATATTTTTTAATGAACCGAAATGGTTTGAAACAGGGAACTCATCATTATTAATAAGAACAGTCCCATGCATTGCTGTAATGAAACATATAGTGCTATGTAGGACAAAACAGCATATTGTAATATGATATTTATTCAAGATGTACATGGGAGATTTGACACTGAATTACACCCAACTATAATGATTCTGCACCATAGACCCACATCCTTAAAAATGCCACACTAACTACTTCTGGCCATGTCGCGGATAACGTTGCAGCTTCAAGTTCCTGCTTATTTATCGCGTAGAATACAATACTATATGTGTGCCCACATGTCCATACCTGTATATAAGAATCCCACATCTAAAACCTAACCTGTGAACCTTACCTGTACATAACTCTTGTCTGTAAATATTTGTGTACTTTCAATACCAATAATTGTCCCTTATCTGTATAATCAGCAGTATATATCTCTCATAAATATTTCCCTGTGTACTCACTTGTCAATATTTCCTTATGTGCGTATCTGTCAATATCCCTTATGTATACATATAAATCAGTGTAATCACTTGTACATATCACTTAGCTATAAAGATTTCCATGTGTACTTACCTGTAGATCTACCTTACCTGTAAAGAACACAACCGAAACAGTTTAAATCAGAGAAATCATGAGTCTAGTGCGAGTGCAAAGACACTTGGTGCAAGTACAGGATCAAGACCGAGTGCAGCTGTGAACCTCTGGAATGTATGCAATGTGGAAAAGCAATACATTGCAGGTACAATGTTAAACCTTGCTTTCGCGGTCCCCATCAGCCCTCTTGGGAGGCAGAAGCCAATGCTAACTTTTTCAGTGGTTGACCTTAGACTTCAGTCCTGTTCAATGTATTTTGTCGTCAGGCATAATTAGCAAGTGCAGCAATATTTGAGAGCTATTGAAAATGGTATTAATGAATAGCAGCTTTCATTTTGAAGGAGCTGCAGATGCATTGCAAAGCAGGCAAATATATGGCACTGCATCCCTGAAATGCAGCCCCCTCTGGGGTGGAGCGAATAGCCCAGCATAAGCAATGGAGGGGAATATCTGGCCAAGGTCACGAGGCAACCTTGTGCACTTACAAAATGTACTTGGGTGTCTTTAATGTCCATGTATAACTAGAAAAGGCACAAGATATGGAACTGGACTTTCGCACAAGGTCTGGGGCTCTTAGATGCAGTGTTAAGGATTTCAGTGGGGGGTGGCTCCAATTTATATCAGCTTACGATCTGCCCCGTTGGGTACATATTTGCTAGCACAGGGCCTGACTCTTATCATCACATGGGAATTTGCTGCAATGGGTGAGTCCAGAGATCTACCTAGGCTGGTATCCTGTCTCTAACAGTGGCCAGTACCAGATCCTTCGTGGAAGAGGCAAGAGCTTGGCAATAAACAGAGAGAGCTATCCTGATGTTGAAACATGGCTGTTTTTGCAGTGAAGATCACTAGCAGTGGTTGGTTTCTGAAATGGCCATCCTGATCTGTCTGTAATAGACATTTGTGATGGTGCAAACATTGCTGATGGTGAGAGATCTAGGGGCATCGTGTGGTAGCACAGCCAGGAGCTATGATATAAAGCTGGCAATGAGAAAAGGTCCTTAGTCTGCTGCTTAGGCCGGAATTTCAGAAGTCCGCAATGAGGTCCTGGCTTCTCCACAGTGCACATTGTGGCTCATACCCTCTCTTCATACCTTGTAGCTTGATTGATTAGCTTTTGATGCTCCTGATTGCCCCAGCTTTAGGGAACAGCAGCAGAAGCGGGAGCAGGAGGTGCGAGGAAGTGTTAGCACTTCATTTAGAGAGCCAGGCTAATGACTTGTGTGGTGCAATTAGAATTCATTTAAGGGACAAAATCCTGTTCTGACTAAAGTGAGATCCTGAATCTGCTAATGACTTGTCAAAACTGGGCTCCCAGAGGTCACCACCGAGGGTTTAACTGGTTTCGTGCTTTAAAGACTGTAAAGTACAGTACCTTCAGCTTGTATGCGTGGGTTTGATGCTAGCCCTTGAATCCGGCTGCTTGCAAACAAATAACCTCCAAGGTGCAGGTGGGTCTGGTCCCCTAGCTCCAGGGGACTCAGAGGGCTAGGGGGCAGGTCCACGGGGGAGGGAAAACCCCCCCTCTTCCTCCCTAATTTGTATCTTTTCCTCCCCTGTGGATCTTTTCTAAGGAGGGGCCAATGCAGCCTCCAAGCATTTCCAAACTGAGTCGGAGGATGGATCCAAAAACGCCTGTTATTCTTCACAGGACTCTTTAAAAAATCATTTCTGCCAACAAAAAAAAAATCAATAAAATACCTCACCACAGACTGATGCTTCCACACCATCTGGGAGGGTTTTGTAGAGTTTCTCATGCATAATTCGATCCTTTTGTTCCTTGTGACTCTGGTCACACCCTAAATAATCCTCCTCCATCATGGATGTCAGTTGATGCCCTGCAAATATTCACTGACTATTATTCTGTCTCTCTAATTGTCCCATTGGAAACATATCACATTTCTCCCCCTCTCTCTCCTTTCCACATCTGTGGGTGTAGCTAACGGTTTAGTCATGTTGCTTAGCCTCTTCCCACTTGTTGCACTTGGAATTCACAGTCCCAGTGCGGAAGGGAAGAAGTGGTTTGAGTCACCAGTATTGCTCCACGGCATGTCCAACACCTCTAAGATTTAAAGCTAACCCAATAACTCTGCTGTAAAAACATTTCATGTAGCAGTGTTACTAAATCTCCTCTTTGCCAGGTCTCTCTAGAATCCAATGTCCGAATTTCCCAGATTAGCCATTGAGCGTTGCAAAATGTTTTTTCCCCAACCTCCGGCAGCTTTATTTCTCGCGACTGGAATTCCAGCCAAGTTATTTTACTCAGCTGTCCTTTGAGAGGAAAGAAAATGTTCCCGTAAAAGGCAGCTTTGAAATCCATTTGTATCTGAGATATCTCTTTTGCATCCCCTCAATCCCTTCATAGGGGAAAACAATGGGATGTACTTCTAATAGACGCCTCTTCAGTAACACTCCAGAGCTCAGAACTAGTGACCCACCGGTGAGAATAACTGGCCCCTCTAAACGACTAATACACTAGTAATAGGAATGATTTGTTTTAATACCATTTAACTACCATTGGCTCAGCAACCCCCAACCTGGTGTGATTAAATATTAATATTCTGCAAGTCTGAGATCTTGCTCTGTTTTTCTCTCCTGATCGCTGTATTCATACATTTCCTAGGAGTCTCCAACAGAGTGTTTTCTAAATGAAACTAACCGGTCTTGGCCTTCCTTGAGGTGCCTTGGGAACTGGGGTTTTGTTCATCCTGGGGAAGGGTGAACAATTGTTATCAGAAGCAATCATTTCACGCAATGTGCTGGGGAAAGGTGCTACTGAGATTCTTTCGGGTGGACGGGTGATGGAGCTATGACTTCAGTCTTGGAGGGGAGATGTGGAAGGGGGAAGGAGATGGAAGAGGATGATTATGGAGGTAGGCAGAAGGGTGCTTCGTATAGGGGGAAGTGAAGGTAGGGAGTGATCACTGTGGGAATGGGTGTAGCAAAGGAAGGTGAAAGCAGAAGATAGGGTGACCCCTATACTAGGGGGAGATACGGAGGAGGGAATGATCAGGGCTGGGGAGAATGGGATTGCGATTGTGGCTAGTGATGGACGACTCTCCAAAGTTTGGGGTCAGTTAAAGTACCTCAAAGTTTTGAACTTTCTCTGCACTGATGAAACCTCTTGGCTTTTTAGAACAGATGGGCTTCGGGATGTCTTCCAGGCCAGCCCGGTAGACTGAATGACTGAATAGAGATGAAAGATGTGGCTTGGAGAGTCAGGCATTGAAAATGTCCCTGACCCCATTAACTCTGAAAAGCTCCTCCTGCCGCCTCATTGCTCTGAAAACGTCACCCTCTGACTCAGTCATTTTGTCTGGTTCAGTGAGGAAAAAATGGGCAAAAAATCATTTTAGGTCAAACAAAATGTTTAGTGCAACCCAATGAGATTTGTTTTTTTCTTTTTCTGTCTCTCTCGTCAGGTGTTTTTCAGCTTTCCCCCTCTTTAAAAAAAAAATACTGTATTTAGAAACAAAATGCCATGAAATGAAAGATCAGAATTATTTCTTTTGAACTGTCTGGAATGAAACAGTTCAACTTTGTGGAATTTTTGCCCACATTCTTTTCAGCCAAAACTGTTTACCAAATCCGACCCAAATTTGGGAATAATTTTGGCACCCCCCAAAAATGCATTTTTGAGCTAATTTCTTGTTTTCCAGGAAAAAAAATCACCCAGTTCTAATTTTGCTACTCTGAGTGAGTAGCGCTTTGCTCCTTGCATGCTCTTCTTGAAATCAATAAAGTAAAGTGCCACTCAATCACAGCTAGGCAATCAGAATCAAGATCTTAATGATGGGGGGGATTTTGTGATCTGGACTCTTCTTTGTTAGATCTAGGGGTATGGGCACCAACTGATTTCACATAGGGTGCGTCTACACAGCACAAAACAAAAGGCACCCCACAGCAGCAAGTCCCAGAGCCTGGTTCCACTGGCTTAGGCTTGTGGGCCTAAAAATACCGACGTGGATATTTGATCTCAGAGTGGAGCCTGAGCCCTGAGACTCACAACAGGGGAGGGTCTCTGAGCCCAGGCTCCACCCCAAGCCCGAATGTCTACACTACTATGACCCAAGCTCGGAGACTCCCTGCCACGGGTCTTTTTTTTGCTGTTTTGGTGTTCCCATAGACTACTCAAGAGCTTTGACTTGCTGTTGGCCTGGACTGGATTCACATGGGTGGTGAAATGCCCTAGATCCCACTTCTGACCCCCGGAGTCACCCAAGCCTTTGGTACCTAAGCATCTTACTGCTAGTATCACAGAGGAATAGCTGGGTATGAAGTTGCTGAGCTCAGGGGAATTTAATACAGACAATCCCCAGCTAAGCGATTAAATGCCAGTCTCTAATTCCATAAATGTCTAGCTGACAGTTTAGCTGGGCCGCTCACAACACAATATAACTAATCTGCCATGCAGCTGCAATGTTAATGGGCCAAGTGTGTTATCACACATTTGCCTGTTAGAAACAGTAAAGCCTCAATGAATTGCTGTGATTTTTAATACAGATATAGGCGCCGGGGTAACATGGCCACAGGTTGGCTGGCGGGGTGTAACGATGGAGTATATCCCCATGGTTATCTTCCTCCTCACAGCTGCTGCAGACTGGCAGCCTTGGATCAGATAGCAAGTGAGAGGAGGAGAGATGGTGCTGGAAGTGAAATGCTCTCAGTGCAAGGAGGAGGAAGCCAGAAGAGGGTTATGTCTGGAGTGTCATTCGGATACAGACTTCAAGAAAACATCAGAATAACAGTTGGATCTGAGGAAGCAGGAGTTTGGGGTGCAGGACTCCTGGGGTCAGTTTCTAGCTCTGGAAGGGGAGTGTGTGCCAATGATTAGAGCAGGCAGAGTGGAAGGCAGAACTTCTGTGTTTTATTGCTGGATATGTGGAGGGATGGTAACTTCGTGGTTAGAGCAGATGGGGTGAGGTGTTAGGGCTCCCTGGTTCTCTGCCTAGCTCTGTCACCATGACATGTCAGGTGAGTCACTTAACCTTGCAGTACCTCAGTTTCCCAATCTGTGGAGCAATTGTGATCATATGTGTCTTTCCCACAAGAAATTTCTGAGTGGAGCTGAGAAAATAATTGATTTGCTGATCACACTGAAAAATCCCCTGTGCCAGTGAGGAGAGCAGGAGGAGTTGAGTCAGCTTTATGCCCCCTGGGCAGTTTGCTTATGTTAAGAGACTCCCCACTAGTTGCTGTAGGGTGGCCTTGCATCCTCAAGGGATCTGGCCTGGCACTCAGAATTTCTAGGTCTAGCGACTCTGACCTAGCTCTTATCTACCACTTTCAATAGATTTCAAAGTATTGTACCTCGGTCAGTGCCATGATCCCATTTTACAGCTGGGGAAACTCAGGCAGAAAGAAGTGAAATGAGTTACCCAAGGCCACTTGGCAGGCTAGTAACAGAGCAAGGACTAGAACCTAGGACATCTGCGCCCCATGAGGTATTTCATCCACTAGTCAACCCTGCTCACAATCCCTGGCCCTCACTCAATGATAACCCTGTGGAAAGGAATTTTTTAATAACCACTGCTGCTTGTGTGCTGATTCACTGTGTTTTTAATAAAAAGAATAGGTAAGGCAGTATGAGACCTGGGATCTCTTTTGAACAACGTGTGTGTGTGTGTGTGTGTGTGTGTGTGAGAGAGAGAGAGAGAGAGAGAGAGAGAGAGAGACAGAGACAGAGACACACAGAGAGAGAGAGAGAGAGAGAGAGTGATATTGATGAAAACCCCAAACAACAACAAAGTGTCATTTAATGTAATCAGTCGTAATGAGGACATAGAAACCAACTGCAGAACTGCATGCATATTTCTGTCTGGATTTGTTTGTTTCAGTGCTGTTTGGTGAACAACAATGCATCCGACCAAATGCCTAAAGAAGGCGTACCACAAGCCACGTCAATGTTGCTGGTCAGTTTACACCAGCGGCTCCTTTGGCTCTAGTGTTACTAATAGTGGGCTCGGTTTGGCTTTTGTTTTTTCCCTGTTACACATAGCACAGTTTAGGGGGATGCACTCGGCAATGATTTATAATTCGCTACCATTATGTCTTTCTTCAACCATCTATCACCAGGTGGCAGCCCTGGCATGACAGAGTGTGGATGTGGGGGAAAGAATTGCCTTTTCTTATGTTCAGCTGATAAATAATAATCCTCATTGTTATAATGGCAAGATAATAAAATCCATCTGTTCGGTCCTCTCCCTCCATCCCCATCTCAGAGAAAGGGCGAGTTTCTGGGTCTATTTATTAATCAGTTGGATTTGGGATTGTGAATTTAACTTAACCATGCCAATCTGTTGCTGAACAAATAACCCCGCAGCATATTATGTATTAAAACCATTTTTCATGGATTAAAATCTTCCCCATGGGGCCCTCTGTGCACGAACCGCTCAGGATCAGAGCAGCAAAGCGCAGAACTCCCTGTCAAACTGGAAATTTTTCTTTCTCTCTCAGCCTAGCCGGGACCTGATTCTGCCTTGGTGTGGAGCTGGTGTCATTAATTGCATCCACCTAAAATGGGTGTGGACATGCTAGCAGATCTAAATCGCACATTGTTTCCCTGGTCGTCGTCCAGCTCTCTGTCTTTACCTGCCTGCTGCCTCTAGACTTGTACTTAGGCCAGAGACAGGGTGTGCCTATACAGCAGGTGAAGGTGTGATTGTGCTGTAGTTTTCTTCTACCTAGCATGGGCAATGATCATAGTGTAGAAATGACTGTGTGGGCTACAAGTGTACAAGTCTCTGGGCACACACTTGGGTTGCTAGTCCATGCTGAGGTCCATGCCACTATCTACACTACAGTTGTTACCTGTGCTAGCTAGATGAAAGCTAGCATGGAGATGTCTACCCAAGCTATGTTCACACCTGGACTGGCAGTGAAGAGATTGTCAGCTCCTTGGGGCAGGATGATGGGGTGTCCACCCCACCAGGACTGGAAGAGGTTAAGGTGTCTGGGAGGCCAGTTAACTCCATGGACTGCACCTGGAGGAGGAGCCAGGGAGCAGGGAACTAATTGAGAGCAGGCTCAGCTGGGCAGGAACAGGCGGGGCCTATATGAAGCCAGGTAGCTGGTAACAAACTGGGGCTTCTGGGAAAAGCTGCAGGAAGGCAGGTAGCAGAGACTCCTGGGAAAGTGGGAGGAGGATTTGGAGCTGGTACACCTGGAGAGAGAGAGAGAAGGGGAACCAGAGAGGAGGAAGCAGTCCGGGGAAGGAACAGTGAGGGCTGGGAAAGGAAAGCCCAGAACTGCTAAGCTGAGGGCCCCTGGGCCAGAACCTGGAGTGGAGGGCAGGCCTGAGTTCCTCTGCCAGCCATTGAGGGAGTGTCCTGGGGCAGTGAATGGGAAGACTGCCTAGGATTGCTGAAGGACTGTACCCCAGCAGTGAGTGGCCAGAGGGCTGAGTCACGAATAGGATGCTGTGGTTCCTGGAGCGAGAGAGGGGCTGTAGACCAGAGGGAGTGACAGAGTGACGGCATGCAAACATAGAAGGGGGTGCCAGAGTGACCACAGGGAGTGGCCAGAGCAGTGATAAGTGGTGCACCCCGTGACAGGCAGGGAGCCTCTTTTTGTTCTGTTTGTACAGTGCCTGGCACAATGGGACCTGGTCCATGATGAGAGTTCCTGGGTGCTACAATAATACAAATAATAGAAACAATCATATCACATAAATAAGGTAATGGAAGGAAGTGTTTTCTGCCCACTGCGTGAGCTGCAAAGTGAGGATGAATATTAGTTATACTACTACTGTTTGTAGCCTCTAGAGGCTGTACAAACAAAAAATGCCAGTCAGTGCTGCCAACCTCAAGCATTCAGAAATCCTGAGACCCCCTGAAATTGTGCGATTTGCTTAAAAATCATGCGTTCATTAGAAAATGATCCATTTGGGGTTCTTTTTCTTTCTCTTCTCCTCTTTGATCCTTTGGGATGCACTGGGTCATGTTTTCAAGATTTTCTTTGAAACTACGAGGGCTAGAAACTTACTTTATGCAACTACAATCACCTCACTTCTCTGTACTTAGGTTTCCTCTCCTGCACTTGATTGCTATTGTAAGCTCGCTGGGTCTGGGTCTGATTGTAGGTCATGCCTGTGTCCAGCTGTCTCATTAAAGAATCCCTTTTCAGAGTCGTCATCACCCAGGCCTGCCTTAACATGAGAGGCAGCACTGCCCCACTGAGGAACCTTTGCATGAAGGGAATTGCCGAGGCTTTGCTGTTAAGATTCCCCTCCGCTTCAATGCAAGGGATGAGCAGAACAAGAGAAAACCTGCTTTTTCCAAGAGAAAAAATAGCACTCCCGGCTTCCAAGATGTGCTTTATTTCACATTCTGAAAAACAATAACCTCAAAAGCACAGAAGTGATGTGCTAACTCCCAGCCAGACATCACACTGCTCCTTTAATGGCCCATGTGCACAAACAGTGGATAAACCTAATGGGGAGAAGCAGTGTTGACTTCTTAGGTGGATACTGAGCTAGGGACAGAAGGCCACCTGGCATGAGCAGGCAGGTTCTGCTATGTGGATCCAGCTGCCTAAGGAATCCCAGCGTATCCATGAGAATGATAAACACAGTTGGTTTTAAAATGGCTGACACCGCCATATTGTCCCGAATGGCGGCACTTTAAGTGACCTGGTTTTGTGGCAGCTGCTGTGAGGAGGTGTGTGTTTCTTTTAACCTGAAGGAGGAAGCAAAGCAGGAACGCGGGGCTAGTGAAAGGACAAGGCAGACATTATACGCTGGAGCAAAGAGGGAAAACAACGTTTGCCCTTGAACCAGCTTTTCAAAGGCATTTAGGTGCCTACCTCCCATTGGTTTTAAAATTTGAAATCCCACTAGATTCCCATCTGCATCCTCAGAAGATATGTTGAAAAACGTGGCCCTTACCCTAATCGAGTTCCTTGTTCAGTATTAGAAGAAAGCGATTCACTCTGTATTTATTATTCTTGTCACATGGCAGCTGTGATGCCTTGCTCTGTTGTCAGAAGCTGGAAATGGGCGACAATCGACAGGGGATGGATCAGTTGGTGATTCCCTATTCTGTTCATTCCCTCTAGGGCACCTGGCATTGGCCACTGTCGGAAGACAGGTTACTGGGCTAGATGGACCTTTGGTCTGACCCATTATGGCCAGTCTTATGTTCTTATGTGATGTCACAGCATGGAACATCCTGGAGTGCCTCCCGTAACAGGGGATGATGTGATGCAAGTCAAGACCATCGGGGAATTAAAACCAAAATAAAATAGTAATACGTAGCTCGGATACAGTGTTTCTCATCATAGACTTCAAAGGAGGATCAGTATCACAACCGCCATTTTACAAATGGGGAAACTGAGGCACAAAGCGGGGCCCTGACTTGCCCAAGGTCATGCAGCATAGTACTGATCCTTTGCCACTGGGTCATGCTTCCTGCCATGTGTTTATGCCAAATGCCCCCCTTACCAGCTGCTATTTAGCACCATGAAGCATGAAACCTCCCCACAGGGTAAGGTGAGTCTAATATGAGTACGGAGAGCAAATTTCTGAGACACTTGGACAATCCCGCAGAGAACGTGGTGGAAGAATCTTCACTGGCGTTATTTAAAAGTGAATTGGGCAAAGCACAATCATCTATTGCAGACAATAATTCTCTATTATCATCAGAGGGTTGAACTGGATAACAGTATCTTACCAAGCAGCTTACTTCCCAAAGGGCTTTACAGACTCATCACGCATCGTGCTGCTGAAATGCAGCCACCTCTTGGGTGCGCAGCAGATTAACGAAGAGGACAAATTTTTGCCAAGGACATTGGTGTAAAGCCCTACTGTTACTGAAGGAAAATCCCACGGTATCTTTACAGTGCAGGCAGAGCAGATGGGGCTTGGGTTTACGGGTCTCCATTTAAACAGCAGGAAGCTCTGTTTGTCTGCGGAACAAAGAGCCTGTCCTAGCTGAGCAGCCTGGTGTTTCAGACTGCTCTTAGAGAGGTTATAGGGTTGGGAAGGGAGCTCTAAAGACAATCAACAGCCCCCCAGCTACCTTGTGCATTGCAAACAGTGCTGCCTGTGCTCTGAGCTGCCCCGACCCCCTGGAATAGTCCTCAAGGGGAAAGGGTGGAGGCTGCGTTAAAAGAAGTATTTAGAGCTGATCTGGACAAGACGTAATCATAGGGAATACATGACCACAGCCATCCCAGACACTGTTCCAGCAACAGCCCTGCAGGCTGGTTTATGCCAGCAGAAGCCAGAGTCCCCTGTGTTCACTTAGAATGTCACTGTTGTCACTGTGCTTCACACCACAGCCACTCGTCACATCACAGGAGCAACAGGGCCAGAAGCCAAATCCGTCTGCTTGTTCCCCTGCCATGGGAGCTTAAGGAGAACCTTTCTTTGCAGTACAGGGCATATGAAACATAGTTAATCAGTTCTGATTTCATGCACTAGAGGGCAGTGATGCTCATCCATCACAGCTAGCCCATTTTTTCCATTTTAGCCCATGCTGCATGTGTTCAGATAAATGTCTGCTCCCCATTTCTGCCCTTTCAAACAATTATGGCGACTACTGATTTTTTTAAATATTTGAAAAATGGCAATGTTAGAAAACTTTTTCTGCTAGTAAAACTATAAACCAATATTCACTTCAAGGTATGGATTCTGAGGTGTCATTTATCATGAGGAATTGTTTTCTGTGTGAGAACATGGACTGTTAGACATTCATATTTAATAGATACAAGAACTGCTGTTTATACTTGCAAATATCAGTCATGAAGCAGCATACTCTAGTTACCTGCCCTGAGGGGTCAGAGCCTGGAGATTTTCAGTTTTAATACTAGTATTAAGGTGGGTGAATTGCTGCACCCCTTAGTGCCTCAGTTTCCCCAGGAGGAGAAATAATTTTTTATTACCTACTGCCCAAGGATGCTGCAAGGATTAATTAATGTTTCTCAAGTGTTGTGCCTTCTTTCATGAGAGGCAGAAGATGGAACTGGTAAGAAAAATTACAAAAAATGAGCATCCTTTAGACATTAAAAAAAAGGTTTTGAATCTGTGGGCCAGAGCCACGGCTAGTATGAATCAGCATAGCTCGACTGAGGTCAGTTAAGTTACTCTGGTTTATATCAGGTGACAATCTTGACCCAGTTATGTTTAAACTGAGGAACTGAAATTTCATAGACCTCTCTACTGTATGTACTTGTATGGCCAAAGTATCTGAGTACCTCACAATCTTTCATGTATTGATCACAATCCCCCTGGGGGGTAGGGCAGCGCTGTTTCCCCATTGTACAGATGTGGAGTTGAGGCACAGAGACCTGCTCAAGGTCACACAGGAAGAAATGAATGGGGGCAGGTGTATCATCCTTACCCCTGCACCATCCTTCCTCCTTTGGTTTTGGGGTTAATGCTAACCCACGTTAACCCTAACTCTTCCTAATGCACAGCACATCTTCCCTTGTTTGGCAAGTCTAACATCCAGGGCTTGCCTAGACTGGAGGGATTTTCTCTGGGGCAGCTGGTGCAAACCCCAAGGCAGACACAGAACACTGTTAAAACATCCTGGGGTGAAGTGTACAAACACAAGCACTCTCTTCCAATAGTGCAGCACATCGACCTTGGGCATTGGCCCCAGCATAGCTAGGCTGGTGAAGAAGAACCCAGTACAGGCAGGGCCTCAGACTGTCCAGCTAGCATCTTCCAAAAGTAGCCACCAATTGGGCACATTCCAGATTTTGGGGCCCCGACTTGACGGGCTCCCAAAATTCAGGAGTCCCCTTTCAAAACACAGCTCCATGTTCTCTGGAGCAGGGACTTCTCTTATAAAGGATGTTTGCTGCCTCAGCCATGTACCTCTGAGCCTGCCACAGGCCTGGAGTCTGCCAGAGCTCCCTCTCTCTCCATGGACTTGTGCTAAGGTAGCCCAGTTACAGTGGTGGCTTTCTTGCCCTCCACCTGGGAACAGACTGAGACCTGCCAAACTCATTTCACCCAACAATCATCAGCTAGGTAACAACTTCCAGTTACCTGGCTGCATTCCAGGCAGTGAGCCAGTGCAGGAAGCTTTACCATTACCAACCCTCAAGTCATTCCTCAGCCCTCCGTTAGATGGGCGCAGAATGTCATCCCCTACAGTTCAGCATCATGAACGGAGGACACAGGCCCGGCTCTGTGTTTCTCGCCTTTTTCCTTCTAGTTTTTCCCTCTTTATCCTTGGACTCCTCTCCTAAAGTACAAATTGACCTCTCAGAATTTTCTCCTTTTGTGTCCTTGTTCTAAAATGTTAATAACTGGTCAGTGACAGCCTGATTAAGCCTTCCCTTCTCCCTTATTTAGATTGGTGTCGCTGCACCGGCTTTAACGGAGCCGTAAAGAACATTAACACCCAGTGCGCGGTGACAGGGCAAACCATTCCCTGGAAATTGATAAGGGCTTTTTCTGGAAACGAATTTGGCGCTGGCAAAACTAACGGAGACCTGCAGCTTCATCCATCTCCCTCCCTTTAATAACTTTCATTTGTGTGGCGCTATCTCCCACACCGATTAATGTAACAAATGCATTTGTCTCTGAAGGATGTTGCTGCTGAAGTTTTGAGCTGCTCTTCCCCCTTCACTTCTCCTCTTTAAAATTACTTGAGCATCATTTGTTTCCCATCAGTCTGAGACCAGGGTCCCACGGAGCTAGTGATCATAAAAACACACACGGCAAAAGCAAGCACTACAAACAAAGGGCAGGAGGGGAAACTGAGGCACCGAACCAGGGGAAATGACTTAATCAAAGTCATAGAGTAGTCAGTGGCAAAGCCAAGCCTAGAGTCTCAACATCCCAAGCTCGCTCTGCAACAGACTTGGGAAAAGTTGCTGGCTGCTGATTGTTGCCCTGGTAGAAATGCCCACCATCTTAATGCTGCTCCTCTGGTAAGTGACTCTGTTAAAATGGTTGTCCTTGCTCAACCCTTGTGCCCTGTGTTATGTTTCAGAGTCAGTGTAAACAGAGCTCTAGGCAGCATGACCTAGTGGATGGCACATCTAGACTCACCATTCCTGGGTTCTAGTTCTAACCCTGGCCTGATGAGTGACCTCGGGGCCAGTTGCTTCTCTCTGTGCCTTAGTTTCCCCATATCAATAATGATGCTGACCTTAGTAAAGTGCTTTGCTATCGACTGATATAAAAAGTGCTATATAAGACCTAGGAGTTATTAGAGCTGCTAACTTTCCTTACCCAAAATATCGTGTCTTACTGTTACTCAGCTGCCACAGCTCTGGGAGAGCATTTTGGAGGCTAGTGCATTATGTGCCTTATAATTGTTCTCCATCCTTCAGTCAGTTACAGCTGCGCAGCCCCGTGAAGACAATGGGGGAGCATAGGTGTTACTGAGGTCAGAGATAGGTGCCTATATTCCTCTGAGCATGTGGGTTTTGGTGCTAGCAATAATGTGTGAAAAATAAGATCTTTGCTTGACTGAACTTCTGGGCTGAGTCAATGGGGCTGGTAGTTAGAAGCCTCCATCTTTTTATTTTTACACTGAACAGACTTGCTCTGGATTGACTGAGACAAAATAAACATAGAATCTCCACAATGCCATTTTGCTCACCACTTTTCCGCGCACAGTGATTTAAAACAACCCTGTCAAATTCAAGTTTTCTTTGTCCAACAAAGGCTTTTCCAGGTGCTCATCTGAACAGAAATGCCAGCACGAAACAGCATTTTAAATTGCAATGCAAACAGGCTTCGCTTAATTCCAAACCTCCCCTGCAGTGTAGTGCGAACCCAAACGCATAGCATTGGGCAAGTCAAGGAGACACGGCCAGTGATGCTGATTTTGTGCTGGGGGCATGAGCCTGCCTGCAGCAGGAACAGAGCACGGTGTGAATAATAGCAAGAGAAAACATGCTTTGTAGAATGGGATGGGCAGGGAGCCAGATCTTGCACTAACGAGACCCCTGCCACACACACACATTATTCCTACCTCATAGCAGGAAATGGGGTATAAGAGGGAGCTGTCTATGACTGGAATGTGTATGACCCCATTACTGTAGTAACTAAGCCCCTCAGTCTTTAATGTATTTATCCTCACAACAGCCGGGTCAGAGAGGGCACTGCTATTATCCCCGGTTCACAGACGCAGAAATAAGGTCAAGACCGAAATGAATAGGAGTTGGGCACCGAAATGCCTTTGAGGATCTGGGCCTGAGTGGCTTACCCAAGGTGACCTAAGGCAGAGCAGATAATTGAACCCAGATTTCCTAAGGCCAGGCTACAGGCCTAACCACTGGGCTGTCTTTCCTTCTAGCAAACCCCTTTGTGTGTGGGAATTTTGCCGTGGGAAGAGATGAGGAGTGAGGCAGAGCCACCGGGCGCTGGGATGTAAGGTGTGTGAGTGGGTTGGGGTAGACACATGGGTGCTAAATGGGGCAGGGAAGAGACTCTTGAGTCTTTGAGGCCCCGTCTTTGCTGACACCGTGCAGAGCACAAGCTGAGAATCTTTCCTAGGACAGTGTATGTGCTTTGCAAAAGCGAGGTGGGCGTTTTAATGACCTCCATGTGAAAGAAAGCAGGAGAATTTGTGCACATGGGTAAGTTACCGCAGGGGGCAGTCAGAAGCTTTTCTTTTTATAGACTTTATCTTGCTGTTTGAAAACGATCTTATTGAGCACGAAAGAAAAGTCACCCTAAGATACCAACTTTGATGAGCTTTTATGTTATGGTAGTCGATCATTTGCTTTGAGTGCTTTCCCTTTGCCTAATCCTCCACTTCACCTAACCTAAAGCAATAAATATAATCTCAGCTCTTCCCCGGCTCACCTGAACTCTCCATCTTAACCCTTGCAGGGATCTAGACTACTGAAAACCTTCCATTGCTAAGGCCTGGTCTAAACAGAGATTTTAAACCCATACAACTAGTTTAGTTGGTGTGTGTGTGTGTGATTTTTATTGTTATATGTATTTAATCGAGATAGTTAAAGTGGAAATAGCTATACTGGCATAAATATGCTTTATACCTGTATAGCAAACATCCCTTCCTATATGAGAATAAACTACCTGAGTATAAGCCCTTTTATAGCAGTATAACTGCACTCACGTGAGGAGTTGTACAGCTTTAATGATACTGGTATAAATAAAACACCTCAACATACGAGACCGAAGTGATGCTGATCGGGGGGGGAAGCATCTAGCAGGGATGTTTGTTTCTTCTCCTCCCCCAGCACTTAGGGAATCAATCTTCCTACATTCACCAACAGGTGCGAAGCCCTGGGGTCCTGCCGAACTTGTCATGTGTGATTTGTTTGCCAACTATTTTTTTTTGGCATAAAGAAAATGAGGCAAATTTTGTCGAACAAGTGATTTAATTCTGGCTGAAAGTGATCGTTTATTATTTGTAAGGCCGTTAGCAGTAAGCTAACTTACTTAGAGAAGCTAAGTGGCTTGCCTATAGTAACAGTGAATTGGTAGAAGCACTGGGAATAAAACTCATCTGGCCTGCCTCCCCGTGCCTTGTTCTAGCCAATAGATCACTCAGCCCCCGCAGTAATGGCATGATTTAGTGCTTTGAATCTCATAGGGTGGTCGCTCTGCCAATAGAGATTGATATTGTGGCCAATTTGGCAGCACCAAGCAGTCAAGTATGGCTTCCGGGCTGGTAGAGGCAAGATAGCTTCATGGATCAGGCATTGGATGAGGAGTCATAAAATCTGGGCTTTATTCCTGGCTCAGCCATGGACTTACTGTCCAATCTTGAGCAGGTAACTGCCTCTCCCTTTCTCTATCTCACAGCGTTGTTGGGAGGGTAAAACCTGTTCTGGATTGTGAGGTGAGCCGATGACTGTGGTGATGAAGGGCAGACATACCTCATTAGACAGCAGGGCTTGCCAGGGAGTTGGCAACTCCATAATGTGGTAGCTAAATGACCAAGCGTAATCATGTGTCCAAATAATACCAGAATATCTTTCAGCCTATGAGACATTCTCATCAGCTTGATAGTTGTATAGAATTTAAGGCCAAAAGAAACCACTAGATCATGCAGTCTAACCTCCTGTATATTGCATTCCATTACATTTCACGCAGTTATCCCTGTATTGCCTATAACTTTGGTTAGACTGAAGCATTTCAGTCACCAAAACACTGAACTATTATTTGCCAGAGACTGAGGTGCTAGTGTCGGAGGCTAGAAAAGTGGGGAAGGGATTAGGTGGGATATGCCCAGATGATCCCAGCTGGCAAATCATCCCCCCTGCTGCAGAGAAAGGCAAATATCTTCTAACATCCCTGGGGGAGAATTTCTTCCTGACCTCCAATGTTATGATCAGTTTGACCCTGAGCATGTGAGCAAGACGCTAGTCAAGCCGCTAAGAAAGAGGAAGCTGAAGGCATCTCTCCCTTTAAATATTACCCAGGCTAAGCAGTTGTCTAAGAGCCATCTCCATCACCAGTGGGAGGCTTTCTGTTGTCACTGCTCGGTGCTGGTTGTGAAATGAAGAGTTTGCTCTTGGGCTATTTTCCACGCAAGTTACTGCGGGGGATGGAACTGTATTCGGAGGAGAGAAGGGATGGGGATGGATTGTGGCCTGGTGAGGGGCAATGGGAAGCTATTTCTCTCTTGATGCCAAGCCAGTTCAATGAGACGGCAACTTGTGCCTCGTCTCAGAGTGAAGCCTCTGTCTGGGATGAGCCAACAGAGGTGGGGATTGAACTGACTCAGAGAATAACTTTACACAGGGCCAGAGTAAACCCTTGGCCTGCTGGCAAAGTGCATCCCAAGCCAGGGAAGCGTCTATAGAGGTCTAGGCTCAGATCCTCAAAGGTAGGAATTTAGATTTCAATGGCAGTTAGGCACCTAAATACCTTTGAGGATCTGGGCAATAGTCACTAGCCTTCTGGGGGTGAAATTCACCCCTATATAGTGAGCCAGTACAAGGTCAGTGTACCACTCAAATCCTATTTAGAGGGCAGAGGGTAAATTTCCTCTTGTAAACTGCTCTTTGAGCTAGAGAGAGGAACGAAGGATTTGATCTGTTGGTTCAGACCAATTCTGCTGTGATTTTCATCCTTATTTTAAGGGGAGAAGAGACTTGATCAATGCAATTATAAGACAGGAGCTGGTGCCCCGAACACCGGACTATTTCACTGTGCCCATTGTTAGTGGTTGAGACCCATAACTGCCTACTACTCCTACGGGCTAGTGGAGGTACTCCTTTAGATCTAGCAGTGGAGATTCATGCTTTGGTGCTGAAGGTCTTGTCATCAATCCCTGGTGAAGGCCTACGGTGGTTAAAGACACTTTCTCAGCAGAAGGGTCCTTCCAAGCATCCGTATGCTGGGACATAGATTCATGACTGCCATATTGTAGTGGGGTCACTGACCCAAGTAACCCAGGAGCCTGCTTCCAGCAGCAGACAGTATTTGACCTGCTCCCCCACAAAAAGGCAGAGTATCACTAGGCAGATGTACCAGGTTTGTTCCTTCTGATGGAGGGGTGAATGAGAAGAGAGGAGAACTTGCCAAGGCTAAAGCTGAAGTTGCAGCAGCAGAGAAAGGATTTTAAAAACTAGAGAAATAAGACAGAGCCTTGAGCTTCAGTCAGCTGTTACTAGTCTGCAATAAGGATGGAGGAGTTTCAAGCTCCTCTTTGCGGAGAGAAATCCTATTTAAACACAATCCTCGAGGAAGTGCTGAAGTGGGGAAAGCGGCTGGTGCCACGGTGAACTGCCAGAACGAAAGCCCTTAAGGCAGGAGGATCCTGCAGATAGAAATCACTCATCGTGAACGGAGATAAAGCCCTGTGACTTGGGCTGCTGGTACAGCAGTGAAAAAGAACTGGCTACTTGAGCTCGCTCTTGTTGCTTTCAGGCAACCTGATTTTCTTTTTGTGGTTGAAGGGCTTTTTCTCATGCTCCCCCACTTCCCGCTCTTCCCCCAACGCTTCTCTCTTTGCAGCTCAGTCATGTAATGAACCAGACGCCGAATCTGGGCCGTGACGGAGGGACAGCTTGGAGCTTCCTCAGGTTTGTGCTACATGTTGCAAAGTGTTTCGCTCATTCCCCTCCCCTGCCCTTAATAAAACAATCCCCATTTGCTTCTCTCTTCCTTGATTGCATTGCAGAGCAGCGCTCGCAGGTGGGCTTCCAGCCCAGTCAGCACCGTCTCTGCTGCCAGCAAAACGGAACCATGGCTCCGAAGGCCCAGTGCTCAAGCCAAGAAGCCTGCACCTCTGGCAACACATGGAGGAATACCATTTATCAGTGCAATTGAAGGATCGATGCTCTGCTTCAAACAGAGGCAGGAAGGGCTCCCCAGCACAGTGCTGGGGATAATGCATCTCCCCACATCTTGCTTTATCCACGTCGTGTCTATTAGTGGGGAGTGGGGAAAAATTTTCCCGTCCTGAATGGAAACAAAAAGTGGAAATCTCAGTGTGATGGGATGTCTACCCTCCACAGGACTGGAAGGGGTTAAGGTGGCCAGGTGGGCCAATTAATTGCACAGGCTGCACCTGGAGGAGGAGTCAGGGAGCAGGTTATTGAGTGGAAGCAGGATCAGCTGGAGGGACCCAGAAAGCTGGGATCAGAAGAGGTGGCAGGGAATTATAGAATTGTAAGCCTGGAAGGGGACCTTGAGAGGTCATATAGTCCAGTTCCCTGCACTCAGTGTAGGACTATGTATTATCTAGACCGTCCCTGACAGATGTTCCCGAAGAGCAAGTAGGCTGCAGTCACTCCCTGGGATGAGGCAGGTGGCAAACCTGTGATGGGGAGAGAGAAGGAAGCTGGAAAGTTAGGATAAGGTAGGACAGTGCAGGACTTGGCTCCTCACTGGAGGGCCCCTGAACTGGAACCCGGAGTAGAGAGTTCCCCTACTAGCCACTGAAGATGGGGCACAGACCAGGCAGAGGACAACGGACTGCCTGGGACAGTTTGTCCTGGAATGACTTTGTTGCATCACCTGGAAGGGGACCCAGCCAGAGAGTCAAGTCACGAAGAAGAGGCTGCATTTCCCGGAGTGAGAAGGGTCTGCAGGGTGAAAGGATGGCTGGAAAGACACCACCAGAGGAGGACACAATGCTTGGCCCAAGCTAACCTCTAAAGCGACCAAGAGGAGGTGCCATAGCGGTGAGTGTGTGCTATGACACTCGAGTTTTTAAACGAAAAAATCCCTCAAAATTCAGATGGGGGCTAATCAAAATGTTTTGTTGATGAAATGTGATTTTGATATTTAAAAATCATTTTTATTATATAAAATCAATTTCAAAATGGACAATGAAAACATTCCGTTCAAACGTGTGTTTGGACCTTAAGGAAACGCTTCATGTTTTGCATTTTTTAAATGAAGTTTCTTTGAAATTGACATGTTTCTGCCAAGCCTTTTGCTTTTGACAAATGTGCATTTTCCACTAGAGGAAAGTTCCATCTGAAAACTTCCTACCAGCTCTAATTACGACTGATCTGATAGGTGCAGCTAACCCTCCCCTAAAATACATGCAGATTCATTGAAGGCGTTCTGAATTGGAGATAGGCCTGAACCAAAATCCCAGATCAAAATGGTTCCAAGTTCACAACTGGAGACTGTCTTGATGAAGAATCTGATTGCTGTTGATTGGGCTCCAGTGTTGGCCCATGATCAGAGGTGCTCCCAAGACCCACGGGTCTCAGGAGATGGAGAAATCAATTTGCTTTGCCTGCATTCACGCACCTTGAGCTTCCTACCAATATCATAGCAAATGAGCCCACTAGCAGGGAAGTTTGCAGAGGCAGCAAACTGCAAGTGATTAGTAGAGGCTCTGGCTAACATTTTCTAAAACACCTAAATCACGTGGAAAATCAACAGGACTTAAGGCTCCGAAATCATGTACAAACCTTTATAATTTGACCCTCATAGCTGAAAGTGAATTTTAAGCTCCTCCCTGCAAGTATTTGTACCTGAAACAATCCCAATCAAGGAACAGAGACAATACCATGTGATCTGGGCACCCAGTCAAAACTTCTGATCACAAGTCAGGTTTTGAATATCCAGTATAAACAACTATCTGCTTCTGAACAAGCTACAAACCAAAATATTTTCTGTAGAAATTATTGAGTGAACAATAATGCATCCGACGAAGTGGGTATTAGCCCACGAAAGCTCATGCTCTGAAAAAATTTCAGTTAGTCTTTAAGGTGCCACAGGACTCTTTGTCACTTCTGCAATTCCAGACTAACACGGCTACCCCTCTGATTCAGTGATTAGGGCAATACTAGCTTGGGTTCAATTTCTTACTCTGCCACAGACTTCCTGCATGACCATGAGACAGTCTCTGTGCCTCAGTTTCCCATCTGTGCAATGGGGTTAATAGCACTGCCCTCCCAGGGGTGTGTGAGGATCAACTTGTTAAAGATTGTGAGGCGCTCAGATACCGTGAGGCTGGGTTCTTTTGTATCCATCAACTCAGGGAGCAGGTTGTGAATAAATATTAAAAGCTCCACTGTGCTTGCATGCCAGAAACCAGTGCTTTGTAGGGGTCTCTCTGGCCAGCTGTTCATTAGCTGATCCTCTTCTGCTGGGAAGGATGTCTCTCACTTGAGAACTCCTTAAGATGCTGCCACATGCAAGCTCTTCTCTGACGAAGGGCCAAGGGAAGCTCCCGAGGGAATTGCTTTATTGCCCTGTCCCAGCGGATTGACAGGAGCAGGGATGTCTGAGGCAGAGAGAGGACTCGGTGGGCTGTTTGGGTTGCAGTGCTCCGTGTGTCACAAGCCCAGGAGCATGTGGTTGGGTTAGTGGAATAGAGAAGCTAGGCACTTGTCCTGCAAAAAACGCAGAAATGGGCTGATGGGACCCTCCACACGAGCATGTTCACAGATTCATTCATTGCAAGGCTGGAAGGAACCATTAGATTCTCTAGTGTGACCTGCATAGCACAGGACAGATACCCTTGCACTGTGCCCAATAACTTGTGCGTGACTAAAGCATCTTCCAGAAGGGCAGCTGTAGGCCTCTGACCTGGCCCTCGGCACAGGAAGGCAAGACATCACACCCGGTATTTAATTCAGACCCTTTCCTTAGGGCTCCAGCTTCATTTATTCCATATGAAACTAGTACAACACATCAACCATCCCTTCTCCCTGGCCCAGGTTCTTCTGCAGGGGCCTGTCTATTGCCTTTATGTTTCCAGCCCACAGTCCAAGGCCCCAACTCAGCAAGGATCTTAAACGGGTACCTAGTTTTATGCACACGGACTGGAACAACGCACATGCTCAGTGATAGTCATGTTCTTAGCTGAACAGAATTCCAAGTGGCCAGTTCATGAGCAATGAATGAGCTGCAAATTATTGGTTCAACAACAAAAATCCACTTGATTCACTCACCAAAAAGGAGGTTAAAGAGCTAACAAGTATTATAAGTAATGGCCAGTTTGACCTGATGTAGCTATAGCAGTAAAGAAGAACTGTATTCCCTGGGACGCTGTGGTCCTTGCCATAGAAATAACTGGTTTGGCAGAATTTGTGGGGTTTTTTATAATTTTGAGGGTTAACATCAATGCTTACTTTAAAACATTTTTTTTCTATTTTTATAGGTTTAAATTTTCACAGTGGTGGGAAAATATGAGGGGGTAATTCAAAAAGTTAAAACTTTATAACCATTAAAATGCAAACTGTCAACATCACGGGTCAAAATATGCAAAGTAAACATCCTTAAGTCCAACTCTAATAGGATCTCAAGCAGCATTTTTCTTCATTTTGCCTGGCTGTAAATTTCAATGATTAGAGATGGAAATATTTTTTCATCCGTTTGTGTGTGTATGGAGAAATTGCTGTTTACCAACATTTACCGATAAAAATCTAATCCTTCCAAGCCTAAAAATACCGCACCATGCAGCCTCTCTCCTACATATCAACCAATCTGGGAGTGCTGCACAGAGCCCAATAGCATGGCCCTCATTGCAATTAGTCAGGCGAAAATGTACATCAGCATAACTCTGATCATGTCATTTTCAAACGACCCCTCAGGGGCGCTCCATAGAGCGCAAAGCTTCCTTCCCAGAAATCTCTATTCCATTGGCATCCATTTTGCATTAGCCCTTTTCCATGTTAAGACTCTGAAACACACCTGGAGAGTTTCTTAAACACATTTCTGACAATATTAAGGGAATTATTCCGACAGCTGAGTGACTTCAACCAACTGCAGAGTGGAAAAAATCCCTTGGAGATTCTCTGCCTGCAGCATTCTTCTTCCTATTATTAAACTATTATATCTCTGTATGCATGTGTGTGAATGTATACATATATTACACATATGTGTATATATTTATAGGGGTGCAAATTTATATTTCTATAGACTCACACAAATGTATTGTGACATAAATACACATACGTGTAAAAATACACATATTTATGGAGCCATGCAGATTTATACAGCCATACAAAAACACACATAGTATAGGGATGCATAACCATACATTGGTATTTCTATGAATACACACATTTTTAAGGGATCACACACACATGTTTATGTGGCCAAAAACCACTCACATATATTTATATTTAATAGATGCACATTCACAACACATTTATATTTATAGGGCTCCACAGACCTTTATCCCCACTTATATGGATATCTTCAGTGCTCTTTGGGTCTGATTAGAGACCTATGAAAAAAGGCTTTTTTAGTTAGTCAGAAAGCTCCAAGCAGGGACTTTCTTTCCTGACTGGTGAATTACCATAAGTAATGTTGAAACTTCAGTAGTGCACCTGGGAGACAACCTCTTGCTCCCCTGGCTTAAGAAACCATATACCGGTCACCTCCACAGCACCAGGGAATGATTTGATTACTAGCTCAGCAGGTGCAGAATGATGGTTGAATATGCTTTTTGTTGTTTGAAGGATCACTGGCATTGTTTACACAAGCTTGGACCAGAGTGAGAAAAAGATCCCAATGGTTATAGCTGCCCGCTGTGTCCCACATAATATCTGTGAAGCAAAGGGGGAAAGTTTCCATTGGGATGCAGGTGGAGTGGCTGTCTAGTGAATTTGACTAGCCAGACACAAGGACTATAAGAAGAGTTCAATGCAGAGCTGTATGAATCAGGGAGGCTTTGAAAGACTGGTTTAATAGTGAGCCAGAGTAATGTGTGTTGGGGTAGTGTGCTCTGCCGGGCCCTGCTCTTTTGTGGCCTGGTGGGAATTGTGTGGTGATTGCAGAATATGTTGGGATATATACATTACCAATGCACCTATTACTTTTGTTTTTGTCTGACCTTCTCAGTTGTGTGACATTGCGCAGCAACAAGTAATTGGTTGCTTTCAGAACTGTTGAGCATTCAGCAGCATATGTTGAGAACTAATAGAGATGAATTATGCTCCAAATAATAGAATTTTATTCTGTAACAAAATCAGTCCAAAGATCCCCATGCATTTTAAAAACAAGTATATAAAAAACGTAATGAAGAGAACATCCCTTTGGAAAAGGAAAGAACATGCATGTCCATTTCAGCTACACATACACCCACCCTGGCTTTCCCAGATCAGTGCATGTGAAGCTATGATTGCCTTTAGTGTCCCCTGGGGTGAAGTCATAGGGGCAATACACTGACCCTTGCTACCATGTGAAATGTTGAGAGGGGGAGGGATAATAGGGAGGTCCCGATATGGAGTTCTCAATGGGCTGCAGAGGGAGGTGAGCCCAGGATTGGTTCACCAGAGTTGGCAGCAGGTATGTTCACTTCCAGAGAAGCTCTCTTATGTCCTGAGGCATCCCCCTCTCCTTTTCCTGCTGGGCCTTTCTCATCTCTGCTCTTTCCTTCTCTAGGCTGTCTGCGGTGTTCATCCTCACGGCTCTGTGGTCATCAGCCGAGGCAGCATGGGCTTGCAGGATCTCACTGAACATGTCACCCCGAGTCCTCTTCTTTCTCTTCCTTATCTGGCTCAAGTGTTTTGTGGGTGTCGAGGGGGAGACCCCAGAGGCTGCAATGGCAGCAGCTGCTGATAAAACACAGAGGTACCATTGTCAGCATATTTACAGCAGAAAGTGAAACTCTCCCCACAGGCCCAGGAGATCCAATATCTCCTGAAGTGTGTGTGAGCCCCTAGCCAGCATGGTCAGCTGGGCAGTTGCGTTCAATACTAGAGAGGTGCTAGGTGCCTGCCAAGCCAGGCAATCAGGAAAAGAAATTTCAAAAATTCACAGGGCTTTGAAGGGGAGGCTTCTGGTCTCCATGACTGCTGGGCAGTGAGTTCACAATGGTGACCAGAGTGGTCAGTGTGAGGCATTGTGGGTCAGCAGCTGGAGGACAATTGGGCCAACATAACTAACACAGTGTTTACACTTGCACGGCATCAGAGGTGGGGTTACTGAGTTGGCCTAATGGCACTTACGGCACTGGGAGACCAATTTAAGCGTAGACACATGCACAACTAGGTCAATGTTAGCTGCTTTGTGTTGACATAACTTTGTAGTGCGTAGACGAGGCCTCAGTGGTGTAAGATCTACAGCTGTTTCTAATACTAAGACTCACCTCAACCCCTGGGACAGGCTGAGTCATTGCATCATATTGGGGTCCCAGAACTGGCCCTGTTCAATGCTATTGCCCTGCGTTCACAGGCTGTCTACTTTATGAGAGAGTGACCATCAGGCCTGCATTTCCCTACCTTTATACTGATTTTCCCATTTCCTGGGCTGTCTCCTCCTCCAGCAAATTCCTGATGACTCGGCTCTCTAGCTGATATCCTGGTCCTGCCGTTTAAACAAGGCCGCATGCTCCTTTGGTTCTTTGTGCTAGGAATTTGAACGTGATGCTGCATGAGAGTAGATGGAAATTGTTTGAGAGCTGAAGGTTGAAGAAGTCAAATTAGGGCCATAAGCCGATGCAGACTTTTTCCAGCCCTCCCCATGCTGTCTCTCCTTTTGTTCTTTTGCTTTCTGGAATTTATTATTAGCCAGGCTGGCCGACGCAGCGATCCAGCTGCGGAGAGGAGAGCTGGGTGCGTTTGAAAGGTGACCAAAGAAGAAATCATAAAAACAATTTTTTTAAAAAAAAAATAATCACAGGATCTCTGCAAATCCAGCTCTTTCCTGTGCAGATAAAAAGAGGCATGTTGCCGCTGAAACTTACACAGGGAGAGGTGGGACGATAGGGGCTCATGCATTGATTAGGAATCTCCAGCGTTCTGCAGGGTCTAACTCCTTTCGGGCTTTTGGAGAGCTGGCTGGATGTATTCACTCCAACGGCCAGAGGTTCTGCTGCATCCCAGCCCATGCACAGCAGTTTCTGTGGTGTGGGGGAAGGATCTCTCCACCCTTGTAACCATCTTGTTCCCCGGCACCCACTCGGACTGATGGCAGGAATGCATGTGCAGACTCATGATTGACCTGCAAAGCTGTTTGTTCTGCACCTAACAACACAGCTGTGCAGGGCGCTTAACAAGCAGCCGATGGAACGTCAAGGCCCTGGCAGGGCAGAGCTTCGAATACAAAGCTGGACTGAACAAACTGCTCTGCCTCGCGCGGAGGGGTTTGGGTGGGATGGTAGCTAACGAGAGGAAGGAGCTGAAATTAACTGTGGGAGCTGCCTGCAGCATGGGTTGCCTGTCCATTCATTACCCGCCAGTGATGTGCCAGGCAGGCGGAGTTTTGGAAAGACTCTTTCTTAAGGGGACGGAGAGGTCAGGGTTCCACACTGGAGCGGTTGAGTTTGAATCCAAGTAGTCTGGGGCCTGGCTTATTCCTGAGCCCCCAGGTGCCACACAGAACTGGGTCCCTTTTCAAGCCCCTTTCACTAGCTCCACTCATCACGCTGCTCGTGCTTTCTCTTCTAAGGTGCACTGCAGTGACTCAGAGCTGACAGGGCGGGTGAAGGATACGCTTCATCACTGCTTTGTGGAGCATCTCTGATTCCAGGGCCCAGACTCAGTGCAAAGCTGCCAGAAAGACAGGATCCTGCTTTCGGGTATCGTCAGGTGGAATATCACTGCTCCTACAGTAGTGGGGCAATGGCAGGGAGAAAGAGGGCACTGCTGGGGCGTCTTGTAGTCCTGACTCTGAAATGGCCCCATGAAGCGCCGATCAGCTGTTTGGTGGTACCCCCAATCAGCTGTTTGCCAGCGCCCTGATTAGCTGATTGGGGCACCATCAAACAGCTGATTGGCAGCGCTGCCAAGCAGCTGTGGCTGGTGGGTGCTATTTTTGGGTGTTCCGGGGCTATGGGGTTGGCACCTCTGGGGAATAGTCCCAGAGGATCAGGGCCGCAGTTGGTGTACACAAGTCTAGATTGTCTCCAGTGAAACTGCATTGCTTTCCACTTACTGAGGATCTGGCCTATTAACTAATCACAGTGGGTAAAGTTAAGAACATGGTGTAAGCCTTTGTGGGATCAGGGTCCTCTCTATTGACTTAGGAGCAAATGCGTGAACCTGCTTTTGAAAATATTGGCCCTGTCTCCTTGTGCTGTAACCATGCAGCTTACTGTCTTTATAACTGTGTCTCTTCCATCTGCTCTCTATATCTCAGGATGAATAATATATTATTCCTGCTTAGCTGAATAAAAAATGTGTGAGATTTTCTTGGAAAACGCTTGCACGTTATCTTTTGTCTCACACTGAATAGTGATCATTATGTTAACAAAGGATATTTAAATACTCCATTGTACATAGCAAGTACCATCTTATTTTCTGTCTAATTGTCCCACCTGTATTTAATGCCAACAATAGTTCTGTTATTTGTATGACGATGGTTAGGCCATTGTGTGAGTGCCGCAAATAACAAATCCGTCATAAAAGCAAAAAAGAAAGAAAGGGGGAGGGGAATGTATACAGGGAGAATTGGAATGGACTCTTTTACTCAAGGTCTACCTTAGGTGGGTTAGTGAAACAAGGTTTGATGGCCATTTGGTTGTCTGTGGGAAACAAGTTAATCGATATCACTGTTGCCTGAGCTATGGTTTGTGCATTAATTATACTGATTGCTTAAGAACTCTGAGGCCTGACAGGTTCTTGTCCCAAGACCAGGCCTCATATTATTATCATTACAGGTCAGTTGGGAACCCAACATGCATGGTTACAACACTTATACTTAAGAAAAACCTGGAGTTGTCAGGGTTTTATGAACACAGTGAGCAAAGTTACAAACCATCCAACCCAGCCAGTTGATACAGAATGTGCATCTAAGCATCCAGATACTCATGCCATCTCTTGCAGAACAACCTGAAGGGTTAGTCATTATCTTTCTCCTCCTCCTCTTCCTCGTTATCTTCCTCTTTCCTCCTCCTCAGCACCATCAAGAGTGGGCATCATCCTGGCATCGCAGAAGAGCTGCATCTTTGCCCTGCACTGAGCCCACTGACTGGGATGCAACTTTTGTAACGTGCTCCACTGATACCATTGTGCTGAATGCATATTCATCAGGGGGTTCTTCCCTTTCCTTATTTGTATTTTCTCACCCTACTAATGGTGGGGTGCCTTTCTCCCATAGGTTGCTAGGCCTTTTACCTTGAGCTTATTAGAACATACATCAGCTAGTTGCCACGGCACTCTGGTGGTTCGACATTGCGGATGTTCCTAACTTAAAATAGGCCAAGCTGGCATAAACTAGCCTCTTGTGGTTACCTGCCAGCAGTTTACTCATTACAGCATTTGATCTTATGATCTAGGCTTACTTCTGGTCAACTACAGGCCTCATTGCTTTACTGCCGTAACTTATGCCCTACCTAGCAAATACCAAAAGGCTATGTCAGATCAGTGGCCAGAGGAGAAAAGCCAGCACACCTAAAGATAACTGATTCCCTGGATGGGAAACTCAGCAGAGAACCAAGGAGTGAGTAGTTCATGGAGAGCAAATTCCCCAATCAGGGAGATAAGTATTATTATTTAGATGACTCTTTGGAGTAGAGGCCATAATTTTGTCCTGCGTTTGTACAACGCCCCTAGCAGAAAGGGGCCCTGGTCCAAGACTGGGTCATCTAGGCACCATCACAAAACAAACAATACATAATAACTGACCCATGCCATGCCTGGAAACTGAGACATGGCATGGGTTAAGCAACTACACAATCAGTGAATGTACCAGCCAAACTTCATGATTCCTTGGGTTGTACTGTAACCCTAAGGCATATATGAGAAATATTAATGCCTGCAGAATATACAGTGCTAATTGTAATACTATACACACATTACATTGGTTTGTAATGAACAACTATCTTCGTGTGCTATTGGAAATGCTGATCTCGGTTACTCTAGTGTAAATTTGCCATAACAGCACTGAAGTGAGGGAGTCACTTCAGATTTACACTGGTGCAAAGAGATCAGAATTCATCCTATTTTCTCGGTCATGGAACCTCTCAGGCTTTCTTCTCCCTATCATTCACAAGATGGCACTTTTGATACTGCCACACACTGACAGCTGTATTCATTTATAAAAGGATTGTTCTGCACACTGCTCGGGGTTGTTCACCAAATTGCTATCGTGCAGCTCACACATATCTGGCATCGAGTACTTTAGTGACACCAGCTTCCCCTTCTCTAATATCTCTGAGATAGAATTTCAGGCTTTAACCCACCTCTGTAAGCCACCAGGTGTGCCCATGATTGAGAAAATCCATCTGAATCCAAATAAAAACACGACACTTCACAAATGACTCCCAGCTAATTCCACTCTGCGAAAATAAATTGAAAAAAAACAACAGGATAGGACCATTCCATGGTGGTGAGAGGTAATTATTCTGACATGCTACCTCAATTACACCAGCAAAAAATGCAAAGTGGGCTGCAATCCCCTCTGAAAGTGGAAACAGCTCTTATGTCCGGGTCTGTATAAATCGACTTTGCACTGCGCTCTAGGAGATGTTAACTAATTCTTTTCTCTTTTCTTTTTCTCTTATTTATGTTTGCAAGGCTGGTGTATTGGAGTGTATCTAAGCCCTGGTCTACACTGCAAGCTTATGTTGACATAACAGTGTTGTTCAGGGGTGTGGAAAATCCACACCCTTGAGTGACGCAGTTATATTGACCTAATTCTCGGAGTAAAACAGCACAATGGGCTTCTCCCATTGATATAGTTACCTCCTCTTGGAGAGGTGGAGTACCAGTGCCAACGGGAGAGCTTCACTAAACCCTACAGTGGTGCAGCTGCACGAGCAGCTGCAGTGCTGTGTATGTAGACAAGCCCTTAGATACACAATCTTCTTTGCTCCTCTTTTGTTGGAGTGCTGACTGAGAAGTGCTCTACAAGACCCTGTTGAAGTAAGTAGGCACTCATACATAGGCATGGCATAAGATCTTAGCCATCAGTACGATCTGTCTGTTTATTTAGGTTATTACACTACACCGAGCTACATATTATTTGAGGCCTGTTTGCTCCAGTCAAAATGCAACAGGCTCTCCGGGGGTATGTCTACACTGCACTTAAATGCTGGTGGCTTGCCCAAGTCATCTGAGTCAGGCTTACGGGGCTGTAATGTTGCAATGTAGATGTTTGAACTCCGGCAGGAACCTGGGGTCTGAGAGCTCAAGTTCTAGCCTGCGCTCAAATGTCTACGCTGCAGTTTTATAGCCCTGCAGCCCAAGCCCTGCGAGCCTGAGTCAGCTGACATGGGCCAGCCCTGGAGATTTGATTGCTGTGTTGACATAATCAGATAGGGCTTGTCGGTCATATACAGCAAGACAAATGAGGAAGGAGAGTTAGTAGATGGTGATTGAGTGATAGATGGTGCACATACTGATAGAGATGGTGAGCTATTATGTGATAGACAGACAGAAACATAGATGATCTATAGATAGATTCCATTAATGGCTTATTTAGAAGCATAGATAAAGTCAGCAGTCCATAGAATCTGTCTCTTTCACTTGATAGTTTACCGTATCCGTCTGTATCTTTTTCATGGTTGTAGAAAAGAAGGTTATAAAAATGCATAAATCCTTGCTGTTGTTCTACACGAACACCTGAGTTTTCTCCATACAAGAGCAGGAAGCGTTGCCTAGAATTCTAACCTTCTTGTTTTACACCTGTCTCCGCTACCCTGGGGACAGGCTGAGCAGTGTGAGAATTCTGTTGCTATTGTTTCGAAACCCAGGATTAAAACAGAATTGATCATTTTAAGAAATGTGCAAAATTTAACAACCCCTAACTCCTTTGTTTGCCTCCTTCCCTGAGCTTCCCCCTCATGCTGACAGGTATGTATTGCATTTATAGGTGCATACCGTGTCGGGCCAGGATACAAACACTTATGCCCATGCTTAACGTTCAGGTCACAAGTAGTCTCATTGACTCAATAGGGCTACTCACATGTGCAAAGTTAAGTGTGTGTATAAGTGTTTACAGGTTCAGAGCTTCACATACGACAGACAACACAATACTCAGTCACTCCACTTAGGAGTGCACAGAGAGCCAGCTATTCACTATAGCTATTCATAGTCATATTTCTCATTCGGCACAAATTCTTCTGAAATACTTGTTGGGATTTGGTGTCTGGATAGCAGCACTAATGGATAAAACACAGGGAAAAAACCCCGGTACAATCAGCTTCTGCACTTTTAAATTGAATTAGATCAACTATATTGCAGCTCTCTTTATTTGTTTTCTTTTTTTGATATGCCCAGCCCACACATTAAAATACCTATTACAAAGCACTTCTCCTCCTGACTTTCATGCATGAATCCTAGTGGATAAAAGAAGCTAAATATTCACTTGATACCTTCATAATGTTACGTGTCCATATAAGCAACTCCTGTAACTGTCACACGGCTGCTATTTGAAGAAGGTTGGTTGGGTCAGAACTTGATAAGTCAAATCCCCAGCTGTGTAACTGGTGTAAATCTATTGATTTCGATGAGCCAGATCCAGAGCTCATGTAAATCAGCGTAGATAAATTTAGATCAAAGGGAAATATCCCCAGCTTGGTATAAATCAGTGTCAATCCATTGCAGTCAATGGAGCAATGCTCATTTATACTACCTGAGGATCTGGTCTGATGTGTCTAATGCTATCATGAAACAGGAAACTTTCTTCTTTTGAAAGAAATAAAACCAATTTCTGTGTCTTTATATATCATAAAGGTGCCGGAAAGGGCACAAACACCATTTTTATTTTGCAGCTTTGCAGTTCACATTTAACCTGGGTCCATCCATTTTGCCAGTAGCCTGGCAGTTAAAGGGACCTGCGATGTTCACCTGAAGATGTGTCTCTGTGTCGAACTCAGTCAATTTTCAAAACGCTCAAAGGCAGCTGGCCTTTGCCATTTTCTGGAGTATCTCTGGCCGTATCATTAAACCTGGCCCATTAATAATGATGGGAATATGAAGCCTGAAGAAATCTAGGGCGAGTCAGTGTGTTGTATTGAAAACGGTGTTAAAATGACAAACTATCACTTCAAGAGTAAGGGGTTTCTAGGCCATGTCTGTAGGCTAGGGGACTTTACAGGGAAATGTACAAGCTAGGTTTTCAGAAGTTAGTCTGCAAAGAGCCATTTTAAAGCAGGATAGGGTGAGTTGCACCTCTCTGCCTTAGAGAGCAACCTGCTTTCTCTCTCTGTGGGTGATTGTTCTGAATTCTAAGAAATAAAGTTGTGTGAAGCTGCAACCTTCCCGCCAGGGTATTTTATAGTTTTATCTAACTTCTCTGTGTGAACATAACTCTCAGGCCCCTGGACTAGGGCAGGGCAGAGCAGCAGTCCTGGGAGCAAGACTGTATTATGCATCCTTCAGGAAAATGTCTTTGGACTGGGGAAACATGGGGACTTCAATGTCAGGACTTCACCAGCACCTCCTACAAAGCCCTCTCCCGAGGGAAGTGGTCCATCCTGAGTGAGCCAATCAGCAGCAAGTAGCGGATGTAACAAGGGGAGAGAGTAGTTAAAAAGCATGACCATTCCCTGCTGGAAAACAACCACAGGAGAATGCCAGACAATGGTACAGGGCATTTAGGAGGATGTGGGCCTAGAGGAAATGGGAGGATTTTGAGGATTTCCCACGAAAGGAAGAACCCATGTGTGATGGGGGAGGGGGAGTGGAAATTCCAGTGCTTAAGGTCTTTATGGGCCTTCAGGACTAGGCAGTAGCTCAGAAATGGTTTGTGAACACCAAGGGTTCCTAAGCATTAGACTTCAGAACCTAAAGTGGGATTTAGGCATCTTAGTCCTGTTTTGAATATGGGCTCTAGTGTAATGCACTGGCAGAGTGTGTCATAGCCCCCTCTCGTAATTGCTCCACTGAGAAGATAACAACCTACTACTACCAGCTAATAGAATTGTTCTTTTAGCTTGAGTGGTAGAAGCTGGAGCTATAGTGCTGAAGGTGGTGAAATCAAACCCCGCTGGTAACCTATATGGACAGTTATACAGTCCCTCTTGCTATAGCTCTGGCAGCTGGATTTTAGGGCTATGCCCATTACAGGAACAGTTGTTCCTCTTTCCCACCGGAAACCAGAGGTGCCTTTCTCACAGCATGAGACCACCGAGCTTGGCTCTGTTTTGAGGATGGTGGGAGGGTGCCACACAAGGGGGCTCTCTTAATTGACTAACTGCCTCCCTCCTTGTTGTAATGCTCCCACGGGGCTATGTAATCGGTGCAGCACTGTGACCGTCAGCCTGTCTCACTGCTTTCCTCACATCCCAGCTGTATGGCCGCGTTCAAGGCAATTTGAGGTTGTTTGTAAGATGATTATTATGATCACTGTAGGGACATTTCCAAGCACTGACATTAAGGAGGATGTCGAGTGACTCATTTCCAAGGGAGCTGGTAACAGACATCCGCCACGAACCCTGACGTGCATCAGATCCCTGTCCACATGCTACATCAGCCTGGCTCACTCCCACCTCTGCGTGTCCCAGTAACAAGGGAAGAGGAGGAGTTTAGTGGTTAGACTGGGAGATTAGACTGTGTGGAGCGGAGCAAGTCAAAGCCCTTGTCTGTGCCCCCAGTTCCCTCATTTTCATAACTGGGATATAGTATTTGTCCAGCTTCCAGTGCTTACAGATCCTCCATACGAGGTGGCATCAGCCTTGGCCACCATGCACAGCTAGTTGGGAATCTTCCAGATATATATTTTTTCATCAGAAAATGCTCATTTGTTGACACCAGAACTGCTTTCAGGGAAGGATCAGTTTGGAAGAATCTCCCGATTGGAAGAAAAATTTGAACAAAGTTTCAAAATGGTCCAAACTTCCCATTCCGGCTTTTTCCTGACAAACCTTTTTATGTTTTGGTTCAAACCACATTTTCATTGAGAAATTTTAGTGACTGTATAGTATCCTATAAAAAAAACCCCAATTATTGAAAGATTGACTCCAAAATTAAACATTTTGAAATGAGGGAAACAGTTTTTGACTGACTCACTCGGAAACATTTTCAGGTTTTTGACGAGCAAAAATGTTTGTGATTTTAACGTTTCATCCAGAAGTGGGACAGGAAAAACTTTCAAAATTTTGAAAATTCTTGCAGGACAGGGAAACCATTTTCTGCCCCACTCTAACCACCTCAGACTTCACAGCTGTCACCGTGCACGATCGCAGCAGCAGAGAGGATGTAGAACCTTTCACTTCACACAATGAACCATTCCTACTCCTTAAATGAAAGGAGAATCACTGACAATCATATAGGTTGTGTGAAGTAGTTCTGATTCCATCCCCTAGATGGCAAGGGTGTGAACAGACACAGACAGACAGACACACACACACATACACACACACACACACACACGTTCATTATAATATTGTTTATCCAGTGAGTGCCTGCAGTCTTCTTGACACAGCAAAAGTGGAGGAAGACGCGGTCCCTGCTGTTAATTATTATTGCTTATTATTAACTAATAATGAATGGATTAGTCAGCATCTGGGACCATTCTGCACTCTCAGACAAAGGGAAATGTTTTAAACTGACCCCAGAGATGGGGGCTGCTTCCCCGGCTGTCAGGCCCACTCTATCTGCAGTGCACAGAACGATATTTTATTTATCAAAGGACAGGCCGTCACAGATGGAGATCGTGAAGGGTGTGTGTGTGTGTGTGTGTGTGTGTGTAGTTTTTTAATAGCTGGTTTAAATGTAGCTGCAGTAATTGCCTTCCTGGCTTTCCCCAGGTTAACCAACTCACGCCAGCATCTGCTGCTGTTGAGATGAATGTATCTAATGCACAAGGCTGCGCTGTGAAAACACAATCCCTCTTCCCACTGAAAGTTCACCTTTAATGATCTCTGTATTGAAGTGGGAGCCTTTCCAGCATGTACAGATCTGGCTCAGAACCCAGCAGTCCTAATAGCCAGTCCTGTTCTCTAACCACCAGACAAAACTCCCCACACAGAACTTGAGATACAGCCTGAGAAGCAGGACTCCCAGCTGCCCCGCTCCACTGCTCTACCAGTGCCCAGCTCTAACCACTAGACAAACCTCCCCTCCTGGAGCTTGGAATACCAGCCTAGAGTCTTAATTCCCAGTCCCACATCCCACGCTAAATACTAAGCAAAACTTCTCTCTCAGAGCTGGGACTTGGAACCCAGGAGTCCTGCAGCCCAGGCTCACGCTCTAACTAATAAACAACACTCCTGTCACAGCTTTGGGAATAGAACCGAAGAACCCTGGCTCACAACTCCCTTGCTCTAACCACTAGAGAACACTCCCCTTAAAGAGCGGGAAGCGGAACTGAGGAGTCCCGTCCTTTTGCCTTGCCAGTCCCTTGGCTACCATGGGTGGACATGGCTTCATCAGCTGGAAATTGGTAGTCGGGGGTGGATCGTCATTTCATACTGAGATTTCTTCTTCCCTGTACCTGGTCTTAGTTCTCGCCAGCCTGCACAGACTGAGTCTTTGGACGTGGGGGCCAAGTTGCTAAATAAATAGAAGGCATTGTGAGCGCTGATAGATTTTCTGTTTTCTCTTGGCATTGTGCTCAGTGGAGGATTACTGCTGTGTGTGTTTAAATGTGACAGCTGTTTCATTCATTCCCTGGTGTGGCACAGGAGCCCCGATAAGGCCTGGAATATGCTGCTGGAATGTTTAAAACAATCTCCTCCAGAACAATCGACCTCCCCCCGCCTCTGGTCTCCTCTTACCCCGCATTGATTTGGAGCCAGTGGGGCTAAGTGCAGAAGCTGAGCCCACAGGAGTCCCCTGCAACAGCCGGATGGTGAGACTGGCCCTGCAATCTGCTTTATTTGGCGCCACAATTGTTTAGATGCAGCTAAAGTGTTTAGCCACCTTAATTAAAGGGCATTTAGGGAGCTCGAGTGAGGCAGGGTGAGATTAACAGTGGATTATTCCACTGCCTGGATGTGACCTTATTATATTATTACTTTGGAAGGAGATTGTTCATGTTGTGATTAACTCCTTTGAACAGTTCTTCTAATCTGCTGGATTCTGTTTAATTGAGGTGATGGGTAAACTAACAAAAGCTGTGTTTGGGTGAGGAGTTTGGTCTGCTGCTGGTTAGGGGTACGGACTGGGGTTCCTGGGTTCCTTTCCCAGCTTTGAGAAATGAATATTGTGTAGTGGTTAGAGCCAGGGAGTGGGAATCAGGATTAGAATCCTAGACCCAGAGGGTTAGAAGGGACCACAAAGGTCATCAAGGATAATCCCCTGCCAAGATGCAGGATTTTTGGGTCTAAACCGTTCCTGGATTCTTTTCCATGCAGAGCTGGTCAGAGTTTTCCAGATGAAAAGTTTTTCAGTTGAAGAAATGTCAGTCTGCCAAAATTGAAATGTTTTGCAAAAACAAACACCGAGAGTTAATTTTTTGACCACTCAAAGCAACTGCTCAGTGAGGGGAAGTTACAGTATATTCGGTTAGCAGATGTTCCTGTATGAATCTGTTGCTTGAGCTCACTGGTTCTCAAGCTTATGTACTGGTGACCCCTTTCACGTGCGACTCCCCACCCCCATTATAAATAACAAACACTTTTTTTTATACTTAACACCATTATAAATGCTGGAGGAAAAGTGAGGTTTGGGGTGGAGGCTGACAGCTTCCAACACCCAGCCCCCGCAATGTAATAAACTCACAACTCCTTCAGGGGTCCCAACCCCCAGTCTGAAATCCCCTGCTCTAGCTTAATGGGGGGAAAACTTGACACACTGGATCTAAATAAGCACCCAGTGAACAAACACTTGGGAGACAATTAAAAGATAATGGGGAAAACTTGTCGCTTCAGGGATGCTATATTGTGTCTCTAATGCAGACTCAAGCCTCATTTTCCCAGGCTGGGAACTCAGATCAGAAGAACATTCAGATTCAGGGTATAGAGAGGCTGCCTCTGTATTGACCGGTATATAGTTTTTAAGATCTGTTTTCTTGACAATGTTTTTGTTTTAAATAAATAATCAGAGATGAGTAACTAATTGATTTTTTGGCTCAGGGACTGAACTTAAAGAGCCAGAAAAAAAAAGTGGTTCAGTTCAGCATGAAACAGGTTTTTTTGGCTTTCTGTTTTGTTTCAGGTCATTTGGGGGGAGATTTTTTTAACCCTTGCTTGTTTATTTGGTTTTTTTTTAAAAGTGAATTTTCAAAACAGAACACCGTTTTTAAATGAAAAGTTGAAATGTCTGATTTCAAAATGGCCCAAAGCAAATGTTGACACTTTTGGAAAAATAAAAAATTCCATTTTGTTTTCGCCAAAATGATTTTCTGAATTCATCCTGAATTTGTGAAGTTTCAGTGACCAGAAAAATGCATTTTGGGGGAACTTACAATTCACCCAAACAAACAAAGAATTGCCCAGCTCTATAAATAATACCTTTAAGAGGGTCGTCTGGTGACTGGATACCACCGTCAGTGCTCCTGGGTAGAACAGGAACGCAGGTACTGAACCCAAGGGAGGCCTACCGAGATAATTACGGCTTGTCACTGGGGACTGGAGCCCAGGCCTTTCTGACAGTGGGAGAATCGCATGATTCCATCCAAGCGAGGCAAAAGCCTGAGGGTGAGACCTCTGGAGGGATGCACTCGATGAGATCAGATGGGGTCAGAGATGCAGTTAGCCACTAAATGTGACATAAGAACGTAGAGATACAGAGAGGAGCCTAGTGGGATTTTCAAAATCCCACCAGACAGCTATCTGCCTATTTAGGCCTTTAAATACCATTAAAGTCTGGCCCCAAATGCTCTTTCTCTGACTTGTTACCTGTCAGGCCCTATCCTGAGCATCACGCTGGAGATGAGGACAGTCCTCTGCTCCCACTGATATCACAGGGAGGGGATGAGGTGTGTTGTTCTCCTAGGAGAGGATCGGCACTGTGTAGAGCAGGGTGTACAGGACATTACATAGACTAGGAGTTTCTAAGGGCCTAAGGTGTAATTATCCAACTCCTCCACCTGCTTCAGATGGCCCCGCGGGATCGGTTAGGCTGGCCTTATGTTGGTAAGCGCCTTCTCAGGCTGAGGATTCTGCCACTCCTACATTGAGTAGTACCCTACATGGTTCTCTCTAATGGTCTTGAGACAAAACCTTTCCTCATCAAAACGGGGGCTAAGCAGGGATGTGTGATTGACCCAACCTTGTTCTCCATCTCATTAGCAGTCATTTTGGTCCTCAATGAAGATCACCTCCCCAATGAAGTCAACATTCAGTACAGAATGGATGGGTGGCTCTTTAGTCTTCGATGTTTCCGCTTGAAGTCTGAAGTCCTCAGGGCATCAATTACTGATCTTCAGTATGCTGATGACTGTGTCATCCTCATACACACTGAGAATGATCTTCAGTCCATACTGGATTTTCTTGCACAAGCTTACCAAAGCCTAGGACTCTCACTCAATATGGAGAAGACTAAAGCATTCTATCAACTTGCTTTAGGCCTTGCACGTGACCCACCATTAATCACCATCGAGGGTCAGACTTTGGAGACAGTTGAACAGTTTCTCAAAATGCAAAAATCGACAGTGAGTTTCAGAGCACAGGATCCAGTGCACAAGTGCTTCCTTTGGGAAATTGCTCTGACGAGTTTTCACGGACCGTGACCTACGGCAGGACACCAAGATCCAGGTCTACAAGACAATTATTGTTCCACCGCTCCTCTGTGAATGTGAAACCTGGGTGACCTATCGATAGCACCTCAAGAGTCTGGAGAGGTACCACCAATGATGCCTCTGGAAGAGCCTTCGTGTCAAGTGACAAGATCACCACCTTAATGCCAGCATCCTCGCTGAAGCCAATGTCACCAGCACTGAAGCAATGATCCTCGTGCAGCAACTTTGCTGGGCTGGACACTGTGTGCGGATGCCAGACTCTCGCCTCCCAAAACAAGCCTCTACTCTCAGCTCACCCATGGTCAGAGATCCCGGAGCAGTGAGAGGAAACGCTTCAAAGACTCACTGAAAGCATATCTTAAGAAAACTGATGTGGACCTCACAAGCTGGGAGAAGCAAGACACCAACCGACCCCAATGGCACCTTAGTGGCCCACTTGGTAGAGAAGCACCTTGCCCTCAAAGCCGCAAAGAGAGAAGGAAGGTAAAAGAAATAACATTCTCCCAGCATGCCGCTGGCTTGCCACAAAGTATCTGATTTGCAGTTCCAGGATCGGACTCCTGAGTCATCTCAGTATCCATATGTAAATCCGTGGTAGAGATCATCCTCATATTGAGGGATCGCCAGTCAATCAGTACCTTACATAGTACGGTCCCACTGATTTCACTGGGGCTACTTGCACAGTAAGGGAAGGAAGGCTGGCAGGATCTAGCCTGGTGGGACTACTCGTGTGACTCAATGCTCTGAGTAAATTGTCCACAATCCGCCCCTAAACCAATCCAGACAGTTTGAAATGGCAATAGGAAAAGAAAAAACTAAGTGAGGTTACCCACCTGGCTTCTGAGCAATGACTTTTTGTGCAAGTCTGCAATTTTAAAAGGGCTTTTGTTTTATTAAAATGAACTCTTGCTGCCTGCTGATCCATATTATGGATTAAACCTGCAGCCCGGGAACGACGTGGACCGGCGTTTGTGTTCCCAGCACTCAGAAATCTAACAAGGGCCTTGCCTAAGCTGCATGCTTCAGCCTGGTGTATCCAGGGCTTAGCTTAGCTGTCCTGGTGCAAACCACTAGCACAGGATGGGAAAAGCACTCACAGCTACAATTTGCTCATCCCAGGACAGCTCATCACTGCTTCAAACCAGAGGCCTATCTCAGATTGGTCTTCTATATCTGTCACTCTAGCTAACAGGCTTCTGTGCCCTCTGTTAGCATCTGAGCATCTTTTATGTATTTAGCCTCATAGATCCCTGAAATAGGGCAATGCTGTTATCCCCCTTGTAAAGAAAGGAAATTGAGTCACAGAGCAATTAAGTGACTTGCCTAAAGGCAGAGCAGGGACTTGCACCCACAGCTCCTGAGTCATCGGCCGACGCCCCTAACTACCGGACCATCCTTTCTCTCTTGTCTGTTTTGCCCAAGAGTTTGCTTGGGTGTAGTTATATCTCATGACTGTAATTGGGACAAATCCCCAGTGTAGAAATGTCCTGGTAGAAAGGGGCTGAAGTGAGGGGTTAAAATTTCCATTTCCTTTTCCTCCCCCACCTTACGACACTGCTCCTGCTCCCCACTGAAATGAGCCCTGTAGGGAGCAAAGGGCTGCACCAACCTTATGATCAGCAAGCAGGGCTCCAAGTGAGGGGCAGACCTCAATGTGAGTTGTCTCTCTGGCTGATCCTGCTGCTGTGGGAGGTGCTCCTGGTGGGATTAATGGACTCCAGAATGGGGGCACACCTTAATCTAGCCCTCCTAGCCACCGAGATATGGGGACAGTTTCTATGCGCCGCCCCCAAAATGGAAGCCCATGGAAAGACTTCTATTGACTTCACTGCACTTGGAGGGGCCTGCTCCAAGTGCAGTGAAGTCAATGGGAGTCTTTCCATGGGCTTCCATTTTGGGGGTGGCACATAGAAACTGTCTGTGAAGGAGAACGGAGCGATTCCTGCTTGGGTACCAGAGGGATTTTCCTTTCATGTGAGCATGCTACCCAGGAGAAGATGAGGGGAAAATTCAGAGGGACGGAAAGTGTGGGAAGGGAAAATGGTATGGGGAGGGGAAACAAGCTATTTTGAATGTAGAAACCATGGTCTTGGCTAGTAGCAGCCTCCCTAAACCTGTACCCTTAAGCACTGACAGTCAAGGCTGCAATAAGGGATCAAGAATCTATAATACACTCAGTGTGGGTAAATGGATGTTGTATTTATCAAGCCAAAGTGCATCATTTTAATGACTCCAAATGGGGTTGCAATGCATATCCTGGGTGTGCAGTTTACAAGGAATTCAAACAGAAACTAATTCTGAATGTGATCCAGTGACAGGAAGAAGGTAAAAGAACTTCAGACAAATACCAGAACAATTGCATTACTTTTTTCAACGTTAATACTAACGAAAGAAAAAGTCACATAGACACACAAAGTACATTCAAATGTGAAAAAGATTATTGAAACTGCAGGAAATTAAGTTATGTCTGGAGTTTTTGTCAAATCAATCCAAACTGTTTGGTGAATTTAGCTCTTTTATCTTGTTCATGAGTTGTCCGCAATGGCAACATAAGTTTTAAAAATTGTTTGTTATGCAAACTTGTGCAATGAGTAATTTTTACACAGGTGATACTGTGGGTTGTTTATGGACTAGTGTTGGCCCCATTCCTGCAATGAGTTCTGTGCATGCAGAACCTTGCACTTACGTGGAGCCCTTTGGCTTCTCTGGGGCTATCTAGAAACCCAAAGAGTTGTTTTGCCTGGAGGCCAGGAGAAGAGCCAAGCCTCAGAGAATGCAGCAGGTCAGAAAACAGGAAACATGTTACATGATTTTTCCTCCTCATTTTTCAGGGTTCCAAACTGATTTTTCATTTTTTGTGACATTTTCCATATTTTTATCAAAATTTGTATTGACATTTTTAACATTATTCCTCAAACATTTTGTTTACCGACACTCCAATTTTCAGTAAGAAAATGGTTTCCTGTAAATGAAAATGTCCAGGAATGGTTGAGGTTAAATCAGTTACAAGACTCACATACCAAATCATTGGCTGAATAAATAGAGCTGGTCACATTTTTTGGCACACAAAGGCTTACTGGTCAAAATTGGCCTTTTCCCCAAAGATGAATCTTTTCACAAAAAATGGTCACTGACATTATTCACATTTTCTGGTTTTCTTGACATTTCCTGTGACTTTTTTTTAAACTAACAGCCCCGCCTTTGCAATTCACTCCATTCGCTAGAGAACAAGCACAAGTACATTTCAAGGCACAATGTGGGATGTTTTTATTTGTTCCAGCTTAATTATCTGATTTCAGTGAGTATTTTCCATCTTTTGATTCCTGATGGGAGGACTCTGGGTTTTGATGTGCCCCTCTGTGGATGGTTTTATGGAACCGAATTTAATAATTCTTTTGTTCTATTTCTCTCCAACGTCTGGGAAAATGCACAGAACCTTACCAATAATGTGCATGATGAGAGCAGTTGCCATTCAAAGACTTTCAAGACGTTGTATAAACATTAATAAATTTAACCCTGCGGCAGCCTTGTAACATCAGTGGTATTCCCATGCCACAGATGGGGAAACTGAGGCCTGTACAGAGTTTAGTGCTGTGTTCAAAGTCCTATAGCAAATGGATGGCAGAGCTGGGAAACAGAACTCAGAGCTCCAGAGTCCCAGGCCTGTGCTTCCATAATAGACAATATTGCCTCTTTGAAAACTTGCCCACCATCCGTATTTTTATCTGTGAAAAACATATTTTCCCAATGGGTGGATTAGCCTTTGGCAACACTTCATCTGGCTGACTGCCACCCTACCTGCTGGGAGCAGCTCTGCCTGGAAGATCAGGCCAAGACAAGAGAGTGATTTGTTGCCGACTCCCTGAGTGAATCTTTCCAGGGAGAGAGTGCCAAACCGGCACCCTGGGAGCCACACTGCAATGGGATCTTCCCTTTGTTCATTACTAGGGTCTGGACATGCAGCTTAACTGGGAAAAGGATGGAGATAAGAGCAGAGGCCTGACAAAATCCCAAATCTTGGGCCCAATTAGACACTCATGGACAGATTCTCAAAGGTTTTTAGACACCTAAAAATGCACCTAGACACTTAAATCGGTTGGTGTTTGGTTCCTAGGTGCTTATCAAAATCCCATTAGGTGCCTACATACTTAAAAAACTGGCCCTGTCAGATATTACAAGGAAGGATGAGTGGGATAGATAGATAAGATTAGATAAAGAGTGTGTATAGGGATACATAGATAAATGTGTATGAGGATTGGTAGATAAACAGGCAGACAGACATATATAAAAGATAGCTAGTTAGCTAGATTCTGTTTTCTGTTATGCTGCTGTAAATTTGGTGTCACTCTACCGATTTCACTGGAAGGACCCTAGTGTTAAACCAGTGCAACTGAGATCTCAGTCTAGCCCCTTATCGCTATGGAGACTCTCCATCAGCCATCTGGACCAGTTCCACATGGCTCCTTCCAGTAGATCAGCCCAGCTGAGCAACTTTGGATTAATACATTCCTCAAGCTCTACTGGGTTTCCAGAAGCGGACTTCTCCATTCCCTCTCCTGACTGCGGAGATGGTCCGCTTGTGGCATGAGAAGATCGTGACATTATGAAGCCAGTCCCAGGAGTTATTAAAACAAATGACACTGCAGTCCCCCAGGGAGCAAAGGGGTGGGGGAGGGCTGGAAGCCATTGGCTCCATTGAAACACAGCACAATTTTGAATAATATAGCTCCTTACCCTGACGGCTGCCTGAAAGCAAACCTCTGGCAGGCAGTCACCCTCCAGCAAGCCTGGGATGGGGTCGCCAGGGCTGGAACACACTTTCTGAATTGAAGCAGTGGACTGTGAAATAGGAATTACTGACAGCTCTTAAGTATATCAAGAGAACAGCCCTATTCCTTAATACAGAGCCACTAATAGACAGCTAGAAACCTATAAAAGAGACAATTCCTCTATATCATCCTAGTTAAATCAATGTACTTATATTACCCTCATCATTTTCCCTTTAACGTTTATTACATTTTGCCACTGTAATTTATTTTTTCATATCCATCAGCCGATTAAAGACTTTATTCTGAAGATACACAAATCCTGGTGACCGAGTTGAAACTGACCTAAACTGTTCAGTAAAAGCAGTCTGGGGGGAGAGGTTGGGATTTTTCTCTGCACTTTCTTTCCTTTTTCTTGAAACTCATTCTCCTGCTTGCAACAGCACATTGCATAAGTCATGATCATGGACAGCATCGAGCTGTGGTCTCTTTTCCCTCTGCCTATCTGGGTATTTTCATGGGAACCTTCATTCTAGTTTCTGAGTGCCTGAGAATCCACTGATGAATGCATCCTCACTGCAAATCTGGGAGATGGAAGAGTAGCAACATCCCTGTTTTACACAAGGGATACTGAGGCAGAGCGAGTCAGGGCTCAATTGTCTTGTTATCTCTAGCCCTGTGGAAGGGGTGGAGCAGCTGTGCAGTACCGTAATTCCTGTCATGCCACCAGGATGAAGTAAATTGCTACCCGCCCTGACCAATAACTGATCACAAACTCTGCTTCCCTGACAGCTCACTTGTGCTTGCCAGTGCCCTTGGGGTACAGCAATCTCCAGCCTTCTCTGCTCACTTGCTTGTAGGTGGCTGGGAAATTCCAGGCATAGACCTCTCGCTTTCCCATCCCGACATACTTGTGGATGTATCCCAGTGCTGCCACCAGTTTAAGAGCAGCGCATGTGCTTGTTCTTGAGCACCATCTACTGGTGCCTTATCTATTAACTGTTTACATATTAGGTGGCATCTCTCCTTTATAGGGCACTCCATAACAGAAGGGAAAGCTGCTCAGTGGGAGGTCTGACTCTCCAGTACGTCCCTTCTTGGCCACAGTCTGATTCTAAGTGACTTGCCCTCTTGCATAGCCGAGAACTGAACCCAGTTCTCATGAATGACTTAACCTCAAGATCATCCTTCCTGTCACTCCTGGAGGAGTGACTCCTAATCTACATTTGTGGGAAAGGAGAATTGGGACTCACCTAGCTCTGCTTTGTAAAGCACACATTGCCATTTAACATCCTCCCCGACACCAGGCATGTATACATTTTGGAGTTCATTCCCACTCTCCTGAGCACAGGTAATTTGCTCCCTGAGCTGCTGATGCAGTTTCTTCATTAGGGACAGTCTCCTGGCAAACCTATAGCCATATCTCTGAAATGAAGGCAACTTTTGGGGGCTTTCTTCCCTCTGCTGTTCTCTGGCTTTTATTTGATTTACTTAAACATTCTCATTTGTCAGTTTATGTGCCTGGAACCCCTGTTCTCCCTCTATTTGCAGAGAATGTCATCAGCCAGTGGTTAAGCCCAGGCACATTAATGTCTTTATTTTATTTTATTTTCAGATGACTTGGATTATGGCACTGAACACACACCATTCCCTAGGTTTGCAGATAATACCCATTGCGAGTAATGAGAAGCAGCGCAATCAGATGGAGACGGCGTTGGATCATTACGGTACCTGAGCATGCATTGCTGAGCACAAGGAAATGGAGGTAATAAAATGGGAGCGCGGGGAGCCAAAACTGGGCAAATGTGCATAAAACAGGAGAGCACAGCTGCACGGGAAAATGAGCCTGATGCAGTGACAGCAGAATACATGCTGCAATCTTCAGCCCTGGGCCTGCTGGATGGGGCTGAGCAAAGCCAGCCAACCTCTGCAGAGCTGACAAAACTGCTAGTGAGGGTAGAACCGCGCTCTTAGTTTTAACGAGTATGAACTGACCAGTGCACCTTCTAGATAAAAAATTCAGCCTTGCATTTAACACCCACAGGCTCTATGTACATCCCCTGCTGTGGCTTCAAGGAGTCCTAGACTAAACATTGTCCTTTCTTTAGTGTCCCTGCTAACTATATTGTAACAGGTGAGCGGTGCCTGAAAAACCCTACTAAGTTGGCAGTGGATTATTTGGGTTCTGCTGACTTGCTGCAGCGGGTAGCTTGTCACCCTTATGGTGGCTAACTGGGCCAATTAACCACCCAGCCTGCACCTGGAGAAAGAGTCAGGGAGCAGGGATTAATTAGATGAGGCTCATCTGGATGGGAACAGGAGAGGCTTGTATAAAGCCCAGTAGCTGAGGGCAGCTGGGGGCTGCAAGGAAGGAATCTGTAGTCACTTCCTGGGCGAAGAGAGGTGTGTTTGGGGGCAAAGGAGCAAGCACCCTACCATTACTCTCAGGGAGGAGGGAGTTGTGTGGTTGGCACACCTAGAGCCAGAAAGGGAGGAAAGGCTCTAGGGGAAACCAGGAAGGCATGGGATAGCGCAGACCTTCACTGCTGAAGAGGGCCCCTGAGTTTGAACCCAGAGTAGAGGGTGGGCCTGGGTTCTTCTACCAGTCAGAGCAGACACTGGAGAGCAGACTGCCTTGGACAGTTTGTTCCGAAATACTTTGGTACCCCAGAAGAGGAAGACCCTAGTGAGCTGGCTGGAGGGCCAAGCTGCAAAGAAGGAGCAGCAGGAGTTGGAGGGATGGATGGAGAGATTGCCACAGGAAGGCACAGAGCCTGGAAGGGGCTAATTCCCAGAGCTGCCAGGAGGAGGCGACCCTAGCGGTGAGTGGCCCCCGTGACATTGTCACGCCCTGATTTCCTTTGCAAATGTTGAGTGAATCAAGAAGGGAAGGGCGGGAGAAGCTGGAAGTTAAACAAACTAGAAGTAAGGCTGTAGGATTGAAGGTCAAGAAATCCAAGCCATGTGTTTTCATCCCAAATTATAAACTATGCATTGTTTCCTTGTAAATCAAATATACCACGAATAATCTGCCTTTCACCCCAAATTAGAACCAGCACATTTATTTGCCTTGCGAGTCAGATCTACATCCTTCTGTATGTGGAAAATGTCTCTTGTCTTATTGCAGATCCTAAATAATGTGAAATGGTTGGTATGATCAAAGAATGAATGGCATAGGTCCCCCAAATTTAGAAGGTAATAAAGATTTTGTTGCTTGTCATTTTGAATAATTGTTGCACTCTAGAAGTAATAGGAATTGCTTAGCACGAGGAAGGAGAAATGCTGAAAAATATAAACTAAGATATAACTATGAGATACTAAGAGAAATTGCTTTAAGAAGGTGATCTCAATGGATAGCAGGGGCAAATAATGAAATAAAATCTTTGACATGAATCACACTTTAAAAAGCCCCCCCGACAAGAAAAGCATAAAGCAAATTTGTTACACCCCAGCTCCATCTACTGGAAGTCAATGGAAGCAGCAGAGAAGTTAAGAGAACTGAAATCAGAGGACTCACTGGGCACATGTCCAGTAAGAATCAGAGGGTGACCTGCCCGCATTGAGCCCTGAAATGAGGGTATGTAAAATCAAGTCACCATGTGCTCAGAGGAATTGACTGAATCCAGCACAGTTAAAGCTGCAGAATCCCAAGTGTGACCGATGCTTGGATCAGGCCATGTGGAAAATTTCTCCCACCCCTGAGGATTAAGAAGCTAAGAAGTGATGAGATTTCATCTCAGAGATAATATTTCCCCTTCTATTCCTTAATACAAATAGCTGTAGGTTATCTGGTTGAGTCTGAACTCTCTGGTGAGACCTCAAGTAACCATATATTAGATTCTAACTTCTCTATAAGTCCAGTCAAGTTGGCCTAAGAGAGATTAAAAACAATAACTTTAAGCAATTGCTCTTAATATTCTAAACTTGTCCCTTTTGGACCAGTCTCTTCAAAGACAAGTAACTACACTCTTCAAAGTGCTTTAAAGGCAAATATGGACATATGGTAAAGAACTGAGATTTGTTGGCAATAAGACATCTTGGTAATCGGCATTGTTCTTTGATGTAAGAGTGGAGTCTCTAATCTAGTCTGATAATGGCTTGCAGGTCTGTTTTGTGTGTAGCACGCGCATCCAATTGTTAATACATTGGCATGGTGAACTATTGATTCCATATTTATGTGGTTCTACGTGAATTGTTGGCCGGTTAGAAATAAGCAAGCATCCTGATTTTGAGAAACACTGTTCAAGTTAACAGTTGACTTGAAAAGAACTCAGTGTTAACCCAGTGAGCTAATGCTCCAGGCACTCATTCCTAAAATGTCATCCCAGTGAATTCTATTATATATTGTCCTAGTTTGTTAGATGTTTAACAAACTGGCTCCCTGGCAAATTCGTAAATCGGTCCTCTGTCACGTTTACACTTGCATCTCCAGTCCTGACTTGCCCTTAACATGACGTGGAGCTGCGCTTTACTGAGCTTCAGAGCCAGGAAGTACCCCAAAGTCTGCAGGAATGGAAAGAATTTTCAGTTCATGGGGTGGCTGTGAGGAATAAACAACTCATTGCTCTACTACAGGGCTAACTTTAAAGCACTGAGCCATGCCGCTTGCTGTTAGTTCGCCTTAATGCTCTACCATGCTGAGCTTTCCTTTTGCAGTTTTTTCTGTCCATCACCTGAGACAACCCACGGAAACAAGAACTCAGGCAAAAAATATATATATATATACAGGAGCGCAAGCATAGGTTCCTTCTGCAGCAGCAGGAGGCCTGATTGAATGAGGGATGTTGCCCTTGTCCATAGCTGTAGATTTTTTTCCATTCAGTAGCTGTAGCTCTCTGCTGCTTTCCCTGTTCCCATCCATGCGCATGTTTGAAGGGCTTTCTGCTTCGAAGAGAAGCCAAGAAATTCAATCATTCATTCTGTCTTTATTTCTTTCTTTGCTTGTTGGTTGCATTTCAGCAAAGTATGTGCAGAGCGGCTTCTCGGGCACCCGGGAGGTTTATCGAATGAGTGTGTTCGGTGTCCAGGCAAGAGTTGGGGGAATGTTGCTGAAAATAATGTTTTGTGGGCATGCATCTGAGTTTTGCAAGCATGTTCCCTGTGTGCTGTTTGCTGCATATGACCTCAATGAGGGAAGCAAGGTTTGTGGAAACAGCCAATTTCCAGGGGCTCTTACAAAATACTCCTGATTCCAGTTCATCCAATGAAGAAGCAGAAATAATACCATGTGACCTCCGGGGCCGCTCTTGAATTTGGGAATATCCTCTACCGCCTACATGGCTTATCATTACCCAGTTAGGGAGTCCTGTGGAATCACTTAAAATATAAGGGGCTAGACTGGGATCTCAGTTGCACTGGTGTAAATCAACCCAGTGAAGCAAGACTGGTGTAAATTTGGTGGTACCTCTATCACCTATGAGGTCTGAAGAGCAGCCCTTATGACAGGTATTGCAACCACATGCAGTGTCTTTGGGGACCATTGCATTAAATTCGTAAATGGTTTATGCCTGATTGTGTTCCCCTTCTCGGGGGAAGGTTATCACAGATCCCCCAGGAGTAAAAACCAGTGAGTGGTGATTAAGGGATGTCATTGACACTACACAACTCCAGAGACATTCCACCCCCCTGCTTAGAGTGGGGTTAAATCTGGTTATTGTCTTTATACGTTTTCTCAGTAATGCTTTTGCCCTGTGGATTGCTTGGAAGAGATGCGTGGTCACGGTATGAACACTGTCATTGTCCTGGGAGAGAAAACAATGCACAGGTGCTGGTGGTTACATAGACTGGCTTGTCGGAGATCTCATAGTGTCAGGCAGGGAATTATGCAGCAGTAAAGCCAGCGTTCAGAAGGGAGCGGGACAAGGGTTCCTGCCCAGACACAAGCGACTGCTTGAGCCCTGACTGGACACTCCTGGAAAGGACCATGAAGGGAATACAGGTAACGGAAACTGTGACAGACACTCCCGTAGTTTCTCAGCCCAGATGGGCCCATCGCCTCTGCTGAGTACTCACCTATGATCTGTTTTGCCCACCCTGGGCTATTCACTTTCCCTGGATATTGCTCCGCTTTCCACTCCTGGGCTTGCTGGGAGATCAAGGGGACACTCCCTCCCCTGAGGTGACTGCCTGGTCTCCTATTGGGTATGTCCGTGCCTGCTTATGGGGAGAAGTCCAAGGCTCTATTGGGGGGCAGTGGAGGGATTGGGTCGGTACTGGGTATTTAACTCTTTCAGCACCTGGTTGCTCACACATGGAGTAACTGGAGACCTTGGTGCACTGCTTTTTAGTCACAATTCATTTTTCAGGAGTAAAACCCTGGACATAATTCAGGCCCTTACAAGGAGGAGCTAGTCCACCGCCCTTTTAAATATACGCCCCTCACAGTATGAGACAGAGGATGCGTTTGTGGGTAAGGCTCTGGTTTGGGACTCCAAAACTCATGGTTCAGTGCCCAGTTCTTCCCCAGGCTTCCTCTGTAACCTTGAGTTACACTGGCACTGAGAGGTTGTAAAATAGCCGGAGTCCATCCCCCAGAATCTTTGTCCGATGCATCAGTGGCTGTATGTATTGTAGCCTGTGGTACAGGGAGAGAATCATAGAGTTGGTCTGGAAGAGACTTTGAGAGTCATCTAGTCCAGCTCCCCTCTGCTAAGGCGTTACCAAGCAAACAGAGGCTATTTCTGACAGGTATTTGTCTAACCTGTTGCTAAAAATGTCCAATGGTGGTGCTTCCATGACATCTTTTGGTAATGTGTCACTGTACTTAACTATCCTTATAGTGAGAGAGTTTCTCCAACTATCTAACCCCTTTACTACTTGTCCTACTCTCAGTGGACATGGAGCACTTGTTAATTCGCCTCTTTATGACAACCTTTGACATATGTGAAGACTTCTCATGTTTCCTCCTCAGCCTTCTCTTCTCTGCACTAAACATGCCCAGTTCTTTCAACCATTCCTCACAGGCCACGTAGAAAGGGATGAAGGAGTCTACCTTCACTGTGGCTACTCCTAGCTGCCACAGGCTGGGGTGCAAGGGAGCTCACCCTCAGGGTGCCCTGACCTACCCCTCAGGCAAATCACTTATCTGTAAAATGGGCATAATGATACAGGGCCCTACTGGGCCCTGAATGGGATCAAATTTGCACTGTTAGAGAAAGGGGAAAAGAGAGGCATTTACCATAAAGCATTTTTAATTGAAGGAAGACATTAAAGACAGGGGATTTATTTGGTGCTTAATTCTCTATACTCCTATTTACCTGCTGCCACTGGCTTTGGGGCAGGTAAAGAAAATTGAAACAGGCAAAAAAAAAATCATCATGTCCAGACGAAAGGGCTCCTTGAAACCAGTCGGATTCTTTGCATTGCCTTCAGTTTGGCTTTGGATTAGGCCCAACGCCATGAAAAGGATTCAAGCTTGGCAGGGCTTGGACCCTCCTCTCCACTGTAGGCTGGTCCCCTCCCTGGAGAATCCACTCCGCTGTGCCGTTGGAATAGGCTGTAAGCTCTCAGGATCCCATCTGCTATTGCACCGAATTATGGAAACCAGCCAGCCTCTCACAATGGAAATTTCACACAAAGAAGGAGAAAGAACCTTATTAGCAGGGAAGGGTGAATGTGGCAGGACTAGTCCTGCCTCCTTCCTCTCGCTACGTGTTTCTCTATGGACTTTTATATTAGCTCGGTGTCTCTGAACATGCATGGCCACAACAGGAGCTCCTGCTGTCTTTCCCCTCCCGTTCCACCTCCTGCTTTGCTGGATCGGCTCAGTGCCTCTGCAAAATGACAGCCCGTCATGAGCACCTAATGTGCCATCAGGCTGAGAGTGAGCAGCAGTGGGGATGGTGTTTGTGCTTTGCCCCGCTGTCGCTTCTGAAGCTGAGGCTAAAAACTTTCCCCATGTTATCAAAACGGTCCCAATGGTCCTGTGATGATTGGTTCATCACAGGACCATTGAGTGGAACCTGTTGACCCCTGGGCAAACTGTGATAGAGATTGTGAGCTCTGCAGGAGAGGGACTGTCTTTTTTTCTTTTTCTTCTGGGTTTGTACAGCACCTAGCACAGTGGGGTTCTGGTCCGTGACTATGGCTGCTAGTGCTACTGCAATACAGCTAATAAAGGAACCTAAAGGATTTGTCTAAAGTCCTGCGATAAACCTCTGACAGCACATAATTGAACACTATCTCCAGTATTTCTCCATCTGCTAGTCCATGGTAGCAAACTCTGCCTGCCTTGTTACCTCAAGCATGGTGCATCATACTCATTAATATGATCTCCATTTTACAGCAGGGAAGTCTAGAGACCAGGTGACTTGCCCAAGGCTGTCCAGGAATTCTGTGGCACAACCAGCAACCGAACCAGATCTCCTTTCAGAGGCCCTAGGCATAGCATCTTTCTCCTCTGCCCTTATGAGACCCCTTGCTTCCTTCACTGCGTCCCTCAGAGCCACAGAGAATGAGATGGATGTACCGGGCCATGAGCCCCCTCTCCATGCACGGTGCAGACCTGGACTCTGGGAAGAGTTATCGCGTGATAAGCATCCACTTTGGGGATGTAAGGTAAGGGAACAGGCTTTGACGCCTACCTCCAAACATAGGGACTCTGCATTGAAACCTCACGTGTGTAGGGTTAGCAGGACTTCTGCTGCGAGATCCTCTGAGCGGAGAAAGCAGGGAGGAGAAGTTTTGCCCTCTGTCTGTAATTTGGAGTTAGTTACCTTGGGAACTAGATTTATCTCTTCCCTCTTACATACTTAATACAGTACGTTGCAAGGAGAGCACTTTTAATAACCAATTGATGCAGAATTGCTTGTATAAATTATGTATCCCTTGTCCAGCTGTAACACATGCTGTGAGTTATGGAGTGTCCTTCCTGCTCCATCTCGTGAGGAACAGACACCGGAATACACCACTTGGCCTTTAAAGGAATATATATCAATTTAGGACGGGCAATTTCTTTCTATAATAATCACCCCTGGCTATTGTACAGCACTTTTCAGCCAGAGATCCCAAAGCACCTTACAAAGGAGAGTAAGTGTCACTCTCTCCAATGTAAATAGCTTAAGTGACTAGGCCAAGGTCATGCGCTGAATCGGTAGCAGACCTGGGAATGGAAGCCGGGAAATCTGAAGTCTAATCTTATGGTCTGGAACCCACCACTTTACGCACTTCACTCAGCATCTATGGCGTGCATACTAAGAAGAGTAGCATTATAGTCTCACAATCGGTAGATTTTCGGGGAAGGATAACAAGAAATAGTTCAGTGACACAAGGAAACCGGACTCAACTGCAATGACAACAGGATTACTGGGGATTTACCTGTAGTGCGCTGAACTTAACTCAGTTGTGGATTCGATTCCTGGCTCTGTTGCTGACCTGCTGTGTGGCCTTGGCCTAGTCGCTTCCTCTCTCCCTGCCTCTGTTTCCCCTCCCGCCTTTTGCCTGTTCTGTCTATATAATTTGTTAGGTCACCAGGGCAAAGGCTGTCTCTCTCTCCATGTTTGTACAGTATCTAGCACAATGGATCTCATTTGGAACTTCTAGGTGCTGTTATCATTTAAATGAAGAATTCCAAATAGCCATTTATTACCCAGCTCATGAGAATGGGAAAAGGGAACTGGTCAGAAAACGAACGCAGTTGGGTTAGCGGCACCATCCAAACTTAGTGAAATGCAAAAAGTAAACTAAGGACAAAATGGTGGGTGATATTATTGTGTTATTTATTATTTTATTTAACATTTATAAAATACCTATAACCGAGGACTCAATAAAGCAATGGTCCCTGCCCAAAGACATTCCAAACTAAGTGAAGAGCTTTCAATTTAGGCTCTGAATTACATTTTTAAAATTCATTCACTTTAAAATATTAATCTAGCATGGCATTAATAACATGGGTGAGGGATATATATTTAAAGGGCTGGTTTTTATCATCCTGGTATCCTTTTAATTTGCAGTTTGTCCTTCCCGAACAGGAATCTAGTCTCTAAACATAGTTATTATGATCTTGCTAAGCTCTAAACTTTAATTGCCGCTTGCTGTTAAAATGTTTCATCTGAGCCAGTTTCTATTTTAATATCCTGTTTTGATACATTAATCTGATTTTTTAACTCAAGTATATTGAAAGCAACTATGATGTAGGTTTAAAATATAATAATGTGAATCACATTTTTTACCAACCTCTGTCCATAAATTCTGACCCGATTATAAAGTGCCTTGCTAGTGTATCTATTTAGCACCATCTCTGCACGCCTCAATCTGAACCTTGTATTCACTGGTGATCTCAACACCCGGCAATAAAGAGTTAATCATCAGTGTGAAATTGTCCATTCACAAAGTACGTTGAAAGTCCATTGAAAGTACGTTGGAATCCCATGCAATGACACTGATTTCACTACAGTATAACAGGGGCAGCATTTGACCCTAAAAGTAAGGCTGATACATTCTTAATTTAAGCTAAATAAGAGCTGACCTGACTGCTGAAAAAACTCAGACTGAGACTGGACATTTTTCTGGGTTTCAAAAAGTTTTGCTATTCCCTCCCTACCTTTGCTCTTCCTCTTTTGAGCCATAACTAGAAATGCCACAAAACTGGAAACACCACAGGCCACCAACACCATCCATCTACCCTGGCACCAAGCCCATAAGCTAGAATCAGACCAAGCTCTCCAAGGACTTGGCTATTGTGTGCCACAGGCAGAGAACAGGGAGGACTGAAGTGCACCAAGGCTTCTGTAGAGGCAGGGAATTGATTTGGGGAGATCTACCAAGCTCTATCTTAAAATTGATTTTCTTGTTTGCCTCCACAACTCCTCTCTGATGAAGGCAAATACAAAGAACCCCAAATGTATTTCACAAAATCTTGTGTTTTTGTGGAGGGGGAGGGGACTTGAGGTTGGTAATAGGGAGTTTTCATGAGCTGTTACTGTATTGGTGTGGACAGATTGGGGAGTCGTCAACGTAAATGGCCTACAATGCCCATTTTGGCTTGCAGAAGTAAGCCTGCGTTCATAACACCAGTAGTGCTGCACAGATATTCTATGCAATACCACATGTGGATGTTGGCCAATAGGCATTGGACAGCAGGCCTGATCCAGGCTGGCATCTTGTCCAGTGTCTTCTCTGTGATTGTCTCTAGCACCTGATGCATTGGAGGAAGATGCAGTAATGATAATCCCTAGTTCTCATGTGTCACTTTTGATCAGTAGATCTCCTCCTTTATAAAGGAGATATGTATTATTATCCCCCTTTTACAGATGGTGAAACTGAGGCACAGAGAAGGAAGTGATTTGCCCAAGGTTACCAAGCAGTAGAGTCAGGAATAGAGCCCAAGTCTCATGAGTCACATGCACTATCCACTAGACAACACTGCTCTAAGAGCCCCACTGCACACAGTTATGGGATAAGAGACAGCAGCTTGATATTGGCTGAACATTATGTGGACAATGAGAGTCCTTAGAGTCACAGCAGTAAGAATTAAAAAGCAACAACAGCCACCCATGGTTTGGAAGGGGTATGGACCTTCTTCCTTCAGGGCCTGAGCCAATCACTAATTGATGGGGGTTAAGAAAGAAAAATCAGCCCATAAGGGAAGTTCCATCATTGTCCTTTTGAACTGATGATTCTCACACGTCTCTCTGACAGTGGCCAAAATCAGATGCTTCAGAGACTAATGCCTGACTAGATGGACCCTGGGTCTGATTCGATCTGGTAATGACATTTTGAACATTCAATGATCCAAACACTGCTCTCATTTACACAGTAATAAATGCAGAGTAACTCCGGGGGCTTACTCTGTATTTACACTGGTGTTGCCGAGAGCTGGAATTGTCTCTAAATGTAGAGGTTGACAGCTGTACCTTTATTAATGTCAGAAAAATCTCTGTCTTAACAAACTGGGAGAAAGCAGCAAGGAGGCTAAATGCAGCTAATGTCAAGTGGGTTTATCAAATGTGCCAGTTCTTCTGGTTGGGATGTTGTGGGATTTGATTTGATTTTTTTTTTTTGGTCTACAGTCAATTTTTTAGCTCATGCCATTTCTCCATTTTCCGCAGCAAGTGCCCGCATGCCAGATGTCCCAGCATTTCTTGTGTTTACTCAGCAGCCGCTCACAGCTGGGGGAGGAGGCCATGTGCATCGGTGATTAGCTGCTGGTAACTGTACAGACACTCACCATATGTGCGGGGGTCAATGAGGCCCATTTCAGACTGTTTGCTGCCAGGTTGCTCAAAAAGCCAAGGCAACCCTGGTTCCAGATGAAGAGCTCTGTTACCCTGGTGCAAATCCGGAGTAACTTCTCGGTGTGCAATCTGTCCCTAGTCAGCGACAAATAAGCACAATTCGCTATTGCTATATAGATTTCATGTATCTAGGGCACTGGGACTGGAACCCTCATCTCCAAAATGCCTGGACCTCCAGCACTCAAACTAAAGGAGCATTCACAGAGGGGCTGTTACTATTTGATCTCTTAGCCTATCTGAGAGGAGTATCCAGACTGCAGTCTTTTAAAGTAAGGTGATCAGATGTCCCGATTTTTGGGTCTTTTTCTTATATAGGCTCCTATTACCTGCCACCCCCTGTCCTGATTTTTCACACTTGCTGTCTGGTCATCCTAGATCTAAGCCTAGCTGTAAGGCAAGGCAAATGGGACAAAAGGTGCATGCTTAGTTCTACCATTCCCTTCCTAAATTCCCCTATTTAGAGAACTGTCCTACCATCACTCTTCCCCGCCCTCTTCCTGCATCACAGCATATGAGGGCTCGCAGGTTTTCTTAAGCAGGAGACACTTATTAAAGCTACAGCTGTAGACTCAGACAACCAGGCTTCCACCCAGCTCCAGCTCTGACTTTGTCTCCTTTCTTTAGCAGGGATCGCACCCTGCCTGCAGCTCTGTACAGCACACAGTGACACCTAGTGACTGAATAATATACTGTAAGAAAGGTGTCCGTACACCCCATTCACTGTGCTATGCACCACCCTCTGTCACAGAAAGCAGGGTGTTACGTTACTGAATCCAGCAGCCCCTCCCCAGCAGCATGCAGGATCCACACAGAGTCCCTCTGCACAACTGCCTCATTTGCATTACACTTCTCTTCACAGCCCTGCCACATGGGTTAAATGCTACTAGGGTCCTCTCCATTAGGGTGAATCTGCATCATTAGTTAGATGTGAATGACTGTGGATTTTGTTTCTTTGTTTTTAACCAAATCTACAGTCTTTTGGCCTAAAACTCCTTGGCAATGTCCCCTTAAAATCGATTAGTTCCAGGGAAGAGGTTGGGACTATTGGAATGATGTTCTCTCTTATGCTGTCTTGGTCTATTTATCATGGCTTTAGCTGGCACTAATTTTACAGTGAGCCCTTTCCTTATAGCTGCCCCTTGGTTGTCTAAGCAGCGAGGTACGGACTGACTCCGTTTCCTCCCTTGCTCGGCTGTGTAAGATGGAGCCTGGACAGTATTAATCATCTTGCTTTTCTCCGAGAGCCCAGAGCACATGAAACCTGCCACCTTCAGAATTTCAGCTGAAGGAATAGGTGAACACAAATGTTAAGCCATGGTACTTCTTTTCCTCCTGACTTATCTGCCTTGGCAGAAATTCTGTCCTGCTGTTCTGGAAGTATCTTCCATTTCTCTAGGTCTCCTGGGGTATATCACCAGTCACTGCTAGCATTTATTTCCCCCCTCCCCCCGGGCTACCTTTCCCTCTGTATTAATTGCCATTTCAAATAATACCAACGTCCCTGAATTTATTCCAGTGGATCCATCCGAAATCGATTTCTTCTGATGAAGGGTGGGCTCCCTACATGCGAATGTAACAATAATTTTTAATTAAACTCACAGCAATGGCGCTTTTATCACCAGCATCAGGCAATCAGCACATGGCTCTGACTTTACTCTCTTTCTTTCACTTCCTCCCCTGAAAAGCCGCCTCTCCGCAATGTCTCTCTGCCAATAAAATCTTTATCAGGTTGGGGATGCTTCTGTGGCTTTTGGGGAAAGGGGTGACTGCAAGCCTGTGTTTTGTTGTGTCCCAGAGTGCTCTGCTGTGGCCATGGGGCTGTTGACCACGACTCAAGGTACTTTGGTCCCTTAGTGGAATGTGTGCTACTGCTGCGTCACTTCTTTCTAGACAGACCCTTCATTCTGGAGAGCTACTGGGGATCAGTGGGGGACAACCACAGCATTCTAGGCTATGCACAACCCTGGGGCTACCCACAACTCTGCAGTGATGCGAGCGGGCCTGCTGTTGCTCACCCTCTCTCATATGGCACTGCTTAGCATAGTATCTGAACACCTCCCTGTCTTTTCCCATGTTTATCCTCATGCCAGGGTTTCTACAGGTATGTTAGCAACGAGAAGATGGTCAGGGAAAGTGTGGGACCCTTACTGACTTGGGGAGGCAACCTAGTGACAGATGATGTGGAAAAAGATGAAGTACTCAATGCTTTTTCGCCATGGTCTTCACAGACGAGGTCAGCTCCCAGACTGCTGTGCTGGGCAGCACAGTATGGGGAAGAGATGAGCAACCCTCAGTGGTGAATGAACAGGTTAAGGACTATTTAGAAAAGCTGGACATGCTCAAGTCCATGGGTCCAGATCTAATGCATCCGAGGGTGCTGAGGGAGTTGGCTGATGTGATTGCAGAGCCATGGGCCAGTATCTTTGAAAACTCATGGCGATTGGGGGAGGTCCCGGACGATTGGAAAAAGGAAAATATAGTGCCCATGGTTTTTAAAAAAAGGAAGAAGGAGAATCTGGAGAACAACAGATTCACCTTAGTCCCTGGAAAAATCGTGGAGTGGGTCCTCAAGAAATCCATTTTGAAGCAGTTGGAGGAGAGGAAGGTGATCAGAAATAGTCAACATGGATTCACCAAGGGCAAGTCATGCCTGACCAACCTGATTGCCTTCTATGATGAGATAACTGACTCTGTGGATATGGGGAAAGTGGTGGACATGATATTTCTTGATTTAGCAAGGCTTTTGATATGGTTTCCCACAGTATTCTTGCCAGCAAGTTAAAGAAGTATGGGCTGGATGAATGGACGATAGAAAGCCGGCTAGATTGTTGGGCTCACTCAGCGCGGCGTGATGTTCACACTATGAGAGGCACGCAGGAACTGAGGGAACAGCAGGTTTACGTCTGCCATCCCACGTTCACTCCGGGGCATACGCTCATTAAGGGGAATGGCAGGCAGAATCACTGGCACTATTTAAATGGTTGTTTTTCTCTTTTTTTTGCCAAGCTCATATAGTTGAATTTGCGTAAATTAGATGCGTGTATGATGTGACTCCAATGTACCTGAAGATGTTCCACTGCTTATGGAAGCTGCCCTGGGTAGGAGGAATCATGGAGGAATATTCTTCCTAGTGCAGAACCCTGGGCTCTGGGAGCTGGGGCAGAATCAAACATCTTCTTCTGGTGATGTGAAGGGGATTGAAGAACTCTTAGCCTCATACCCATCTCCTAATTCCATTCAAGCTGCAGCTAATTCATGGGAGAACATAGTGTGATCAACACCATTCAGCCAATGCATGGGCTGATTTCCTTGTTCAGAGCAACAGACGTAGCAAGGGTTCTGTAGACTAATGGAAGAATCCATGGGCTGCTACTTGGAAACATCTTACTCTAACATTTCACCTCTTTCTTTCTTCTGCCCATCTTGAATTTCTTTTGATTCCAGCAGTGGCTTGGAAACAGATCGATAGACCTGAACTTTCTGCATTATATTGACCTGGTTGGGGCTTTTTTCCTTTCATCCTTTTTGTTGTTTGTTTGACAAAAAGTAAAATAGGAAATTGATTACAAAAAAGGGAAGGAGGTTATTAATTCCTGGCTGCTTCTATGTGCTAGTACTTATCAAAGGTGGACAGCAAGGGGTTAACAGGGCTGGAGCAGCAGCTAGCTTGTGCCAGAGGGAATGGCTTTGTGCTCCCTTAGCAGGGTGTGATCCATATAGTATGAATTCCAGTGGCTTTGAATCATGCCTTCATCATCAGATAAATCAAAAGACTGTGCAGTTTATTGCATATGACCATACTGGGTCATACCATGGTGTATCTTGCCCACTATCTTGTCTCTGATTGTGGCCCATACCAGAGCTTCAAGGGGAGTGTACAGAACAGGGAAATTATGGAGTATGTCTTGAACATGAGATCAAAAGATGCAAATGGATGGGAGCCTCTTTCTAAATGTTGAGCTACGTCCTAAAGAGTTTGGGAGTGTTTGGATTGGGAACTTTGGTTTGGTCCATTTTTGGGGATAGTCCTAGACTGTGAAATTCCAGTCTAGGCTTGTCCAAGATTCAGGTCTCTTGTTTAGTCCGATCTCTGTTAAACCAAAAAACCCCCTCAGATATGCCTTGTTCTGACCTCACGTATGCTAGTGTAGATCAGGAGTAACTCCACTGAAGTCAATGGAGGCACACCACACTGTGGCAGGTGAAAGGGAGAGCAGAAATGTGTCCAAAATCCTATGGTGCCATGCAAGATCTTGGGGCATTTTCGACTTGTTGACCCCTAGTTCTTGTGTTATGAGAAGGAGTAAATAACACTTCCTCCTTTACTTTCTCCACACCAGCCATGATTTTATAGAACTCTATCATATCACTCCTTAGTCATCTCTTTTTCCAAGCTGAAAAGTCCCAGTTTTATTAATCTCTCCTCATACGGAAGTTGTTCCATACCCTTAATTATTTTTATTGCCCTTTTTTGAATCGTTTCCAATTCCAGTATATATATTTTTTTTGAGATAGGGCAACTTCCTCAGATGCAGTATTCAAGATGTGGGCGTATCATGGATTTACATAGCGGAAATGTGCTGTTTTCTGTCTTATTCTCTATCCCTTAATGACTCCCAACATCCTTTTCACTTTTCTGACGGCTGCTGCACATTGAGTGGATGTTTTCAGAGAAGCTGTGTGGGTCCGTCTGGGAGCTAGGGAGAACTGTAGGGTATGTCTGTGTGCAGCACCCTCGAGAAAGAATTGCTTTTGTGTTCTTTGCCGCTGAGACCTGTCTCCACATGCTTCCTTCAGGAGGGGAAGGGGAGTTCTGTTTTATGGTCCGTTCCATGCTGCAGTCTATCTGCTCACATAGGGCCTGAGCCAAAGCCCACTGAAGTCAATGGGAGATTTCCTTTTACATCACTGGACTTTAGATCAAGGTGGTTTTGTCTGTGAGTCACCATCATGGGAACAGAATTCCTACAGTCTTTAGCCTCTTCCTTGGGTTCCTGCCTGAGAGGCTCCCTGTGTTAGCAGCAGTGGCTGGAAGAGCTCACTGCAATGCACGAAGGATGACTCCATCTCTCTGGGTATGCTTGTAATGCAGTCAGGGGTGTAGCTTGGACCTGGGTACCTTGAGTAACAATGGCAGTGAATCTGCTGCAGTGACTTGAGTTCATGCCCAGGTGTAGGAGTGGGGGCCTTGGGCAGTTATGCTGCCAGGGCTTCCCTGTTGTTGGTACTTGAGCAGAGTAGATCAAAGCTAGCTCTGGTATGTCTACACATTCTGCAGTCACACATGGGATTGCATTTGTAGACAAGCCCTTAGGATGTGGTTATGAAAAGCACCAGAGGAGGTTTGGTGAGGGGAAAAGTGACAGCCAAGCAAGCAACACCCCCTAGTCAAGAGAGTCCCTCTTTTAATTAAGTAACTTACGAGTGAAATTGGCACGGGCTTATCTCTTCAGTGCACTTTCCTCCCTCTGACATATTCCAGCGTCCCTGCCTGTCAATGCCGTTGCACCTTGAAGGAGAAAAGAGACAGATCTCACTGCGCCGTCTTGCCAAGGGGCCAAAATAACTTTCCCAGCAACAAGTCAAACAGATTCGGATACCAGCGACAGGACTGACTCTCCCCGCAGGTTGCATTTCCCACCTTCCCCCGGCCAAGACTCAAATGCAGAGAGCCAGTTAACTGAAATGTCCTTTTCCAAATCAAGGAGCCACTTGGGTCTAGCTGATGAGGCCTGAGGCAGACACAGCAGTGAAGCAGGGATACGCTGTGGCGTTCATTTATTTATTTATGGAGGGTTGTTTTTTTCCAGCTGCCTCCCTCATCCCATTGGTTCAAAGCAAAAAGTCGCTGTGGAAGACCTATTTTCTTTCTTCTGCAAAAGTCCTGTTTGCAGTGACATGTCTAAGCACATGGGTGGGGGTGATGGGCGAGGAGCCTCCTTTCTTTTGTTCTTTTACTGTTTTTTAATGAAGCAGTTTTAAAAACACTGACATCAAAGGCATAATTTATATGTAAAATGTGGGGAAAATAACTTTATAATGAGGATTCATAGCAGGGAATGAAGACTCTGCCTTTATTAGATGCCCAGCTTCAAAACCCTCCTATTGTTCTAGGTGAAAGGAAAAAAAACTCTGAACGAGTCAGTAAATTAGAGGGAAAAGTAAAGTAGGAATGAGCTATTAATCCTTCAATGGTCAGGGCCGTAGTGAAAATCGTACATGGTACATAGCATTACATGGTTGTTATTGATGGATTACAGTTGCAGCAAGAGGCCCGGCTGAGAACTCCTCTCCCTCCGTGCTAGGAGCTGTACACAGAGAGATCCTGATGTTGCAAGGTGCATGCCTAATCTGAAGAGTTTGTGGTTAGATAATGCTGTAAATCAGAGCTTTTATGGGTTGCATTTGCTGCTGGAATGCAAAGTGGCATCATCTGGGCCCCTGAGAAGTCCCCAGCAGAGGGGGAAGCAGCACACTGGGACTTTCACCAACTGTGCCCAATACCGTTGTAGGGCACGTGCATGTATCTAACGTTATCTATTCTCTGCTGGTATGTGGTCTCATACGAGAGCCTTTATGTAGCTTAAATTTATACCAGGGAAGCCAACAATAATGAAGAAAGGATCAATACCCTTAATGTACAGATAAGAGGATTCCCAGCTGCACTGTACATGGGTGTGAAGCTACGATGCTCTTTGGTTTTGATTCACCAGGTCTTTGGGTTTCCCACCCTCTGTGCACAGATCTCGGCTGCTATTGTGTCCCCAGTGGTCAGGGCAGACTGTTTGGAGGTGATGCCCACACCCTGTGCCCTTTTTGAAGGGGAACTCTACTTCTGTTCCTTGATTTTTAAAAACTACAAGGTGGCTCGGACTGATAACCTGCAGTTGCTCTATGTGACTGGAAAAATAAGTGTAGCGGGGCGGCTGCCCCACTCCCATGCCAGAGTGGGCTAAGAGTAGACCAGAGCGGCTGTGCGGGCTGGCAGCCAATAAGAAAAGAGCCTACTGAGGGCCAATCAGGGCCAAGCTTGTAGCCAGCCAATCAGGGACAGGCTAGGCGCAATAAGAAGGCTGCCCAGGAGCGGGGCAGTCAGTCTCTTGTGGACCTTCAAGGGGGAAGGTCTGGCTCCTGAGAGAGGAGCAGAAGCACCTGGGACAGCGCAGTGCTGGGCAGGCTCAGGGGAGCAGAAGGGAACTCCGGCCTGGTTACCTGTCAGGCTGCCGGCCCTGAGGGAAGGGCCATCCGGTGCAGCGGGGCCACAGGGGAAGTGGCCCAGGGAGAGTGAAAGGGACTAGAGGAGAGAAGGAGGGCGGGACGGCTGCTGCCAAAGGGTTCCTGGGCCAAGATCCAGAGTAGAGGGCGAGCCTCAGTTCCTCCTTTCCCCCCTTTATATTGCACCTGGCTGCTGAAGTGGCCTCTGTGGACTACACCAGACCCCTGCCAGAAGAGGCTCGACTTGAGGTGTGGTTGGCCGCTGGAGAACTGAAAGACTGCTGTGAACACCCCTCTCTCCCCGGAAGGGGTGAGTGTGGACTTGGGGGCACGGCCGGAGGGCTGTGCCCTGAAGAGGACGCCGCAAGCAAGGAGCAACGTGGGTCCAGACGCCAAAGGAGGGCAACTGAGAGCGAGAGATGGATGGGACACCACCAGAGGAGGGCGCTCTGCCATGAAGTGAGCTAACTCCTGGACTAAACAGCAGAAGGCACCGCGATGGTGAGTCCCAACCCATTACAATAAGAAAGAAATATTGTCCAAAAGCCTGTAACCTCTTTGGGGCCGGGTCTGTCTTTGTGTGCATTTATGCTGCACAAAGCATGGCGGGGCCATGCCTGTGACTGGGACCAATGGGTGGTATTGGAATCTAATTTATAATCTAGTGCAGCTCAGATATAATCTCCATATAAAAGCTGCCAGGGAAATACCTGGTAACCGTGACACCGCTCTCTCAGACAAGCCCAGAGAAAATGGATGCCTTGAAAATTACCCTGCAGGCCAGTAAGTCTGGCTTCTGCTGGAGCAAGGTGGTGGGAGCTTGTTGATGGAACCAGATAAGATTTTTTGTTGTTGTTGTTGTTGACAAAACATTTGTGGTTCTGTTGAAAGAGAAACTTTTCACACAAGCGTATCGGTTTCTGTGAAAACTTTGGAATTTGGGGTCAAACCTAGAAAGCACAATAGCCCAGTGCTCAACTCAGCTGCTCTGTGAGAGAAAGAAGTTCAAATCTCTCCTCCCAGCAGGTTGAGTGGAGCCGTGCAGTTTAGTCTTGTACATCCTATGCCCTGACTATGGACTGTGCTGTGATGGGGTTTTTTTGTTGGCAAATCTTTCACAATCTTGACAACTTCCACAGGATGGGGAATCGGTTTCCATCCAGCTCTATTCATGGAGAATGTCCTGCCTGGAGCCTCCTCCAAGGGTCTGGCTGCTGTGCTCACCTCAGATAGCCACGACTCAAATCATCAAGGGCCTTGCGGGGCAAAGCCAGCCCCCTTAGCATGCAGCTCAACACTGAGCAAATGTGAGTGTAGATTACGTAACACCTGTGTGCACCCTGCACATAGGGCTTCTGAGAGGGGCAGTACAGCCTAATGGATAAAGCAATGGGCGGCTATCAGGAGATCTGGGTTCTATTCCCAGCTCACCTATGACCTCAAGAAAGTCACTTCCTGCCTCTCTTTCCCCTCCTCTCCATTGTCTATTTAGATGAGAAGGTCTTTGGGGAGTATGGACTGTCTCTTTACTACATGAAGGTACGGCACCTGGCACATTGGGCCCTGATTTCATTTGGGTGCTGCTGTACTATTATCAGCTACTTTGTGGTCCTGACCCTTTAAAAACCCACCTCCGCCATAGGCTGTATTGATCTCTTTATAAAGGAACTCACTTTATTCATTGGGATACACCTAGCAGGGCCTGAAAAAAAATCACTGTTCTTTTTTTTCCCCTTTGTGCTAATCACCATGGGAAAGTGGGGCGAGGATTAATTAGTTAATGTCTGTTAAGCACTATATAACCTGCCAAGTATTATTAATATTATCCAATTCAAAAGCAAAAGCTTTACTTATGATTAATTATTATTATTACAATCACTTTGGCAACGACAGGGAAATTCAAGGGTTTATGTGGAAAGTAAATGCTCGGCCTACCCTCTGGAGTGCTTGGGGAAAACACACTGGATTGTTTGCATAGTAGGAGGGTGTCACCGTGGTGAGATAAGAGCTTTGCTGGGACATTGCAGGAGAGAAGGCCCCGACTGTGTAAAGAGCTCGACGCACTGTCGCTAAACTAGGAAAGAGTTTGGCCGTCGGAGTTCAGTACGTTGATTGCAGATGCCTCTGACGTGATTTGAGTGTTGCTTGACATGCTCACGCTCAGAGATTCAGCCCGAAAACTCTCCACCTTGCTAGTCACCCAGATTCCTGCCCTGGCAGGTTGCTCGTATCAGGCACTAGCAGAACAATCACGGAGAGGAAGATTTTTCTACATGGCAGAGATTCCCTAGATATGGGAGTGAGCCATAGCATGGTAGGGGCAGACTGACAACCCTTCCTGCAAAGGGAGATTATGTCAGTGTCACTTGGCTCTTTGGGAGCTATGGTTTGCTTTGCTGTCACAAAATGGTCAAGTGTGTCATCGCCTCTATTGGCTGGTGGACATAGGACTAAAAACCTACTACTGCTAGCAGCTAATGGAGTCACTGCTTTAGCGCTGGTGGCAGAAGCCTCTGCTTTGGTGCTGTAGGTGCCCTGTTTGAATCCTATTGGCAATGTGTGACTGGTTGCATCCTGCTGCAATCTTTCATTGCCAGTAGAGGATGGATCCTGGCAAGCTCAACTGTGCCCTGCCTGAATAGCCTGGCTGGGGTCTAGGGAAACTTGTGAGGTACCTGGCTTTGGTACATTATCATGTCCATATGTGTGAGAACAAAGATTGGAGGTCTGTGCAGGGGGAAAAAACCTCCAACTACACTGGCAGCTGCCCCGCAGTCTGGTTCTGTGCAGAGGATATGACACAGCTTGACACCTCCTACGATTGCTACTGGGATGTCATGAAACAACGTAATAATGAAACAAACCGAACCATAAGAAAACACATTTCAAAGTGAAGGGGTTTCAAAATGAACCTCCCCCTGCACATGAAATCTTCGAAACAGTTTTCTGATCAAGGTGGGAATTTGCATTTCATGGGCAATTCCAAGTTTCGGGCAGTTCCGGTGCAGCCGTCCTGTACGGAAGCCTGGAATCCTACCCATCCAAACACCAGGACCACAGCACTTCTGCTGTGTCTGGGCAGGATCTGGGCCATGAGGTGGCACTCTCCGTGGTACCGTCCGAACTCATGTCAGGAGCATGTGCAGTCTACAAGGTCTATTTGGTGTGACCTGTGGATGGTACATAGGTAATCCAGCATGGCATGGTGTGTCAACACACCTCTTTAATACCCACTGTGGGTTCACTGTTTGCCTCAAGGATACAACTTGACTCCTTGTTGGATCACAAAAGATGGATCAGACAAAGAGCAGTGACGTAAGCAATAGTCAAATCAAAGCTACTCATGCTGAGTTGTCATTCCAACAAGACCCCAAGCCCAGGTCCTGAAAACACAGTCACTGTTAACCGCAGGAGACTTTCCTTGAGAGCAAGGGGTGTTTTTAAGTGCCAATGTCCTGGCTACATTCCAGTTCAGACAGGTACATTCTGAACAAACTTGCAAAAAAAAAAAATCCCACTTACAGTTCCAATTATTGTAGGGTTTGTTCATTCCCACTCCTAGAAACCTGCCACCCGTGCAGAATGTCGGCTGTGCTCTACCCCAGAGGTGGCTGCATTTCGGTGGTGGGTGAGTAACCCCTGTAGCACATCAGGTAAAACATTTGGGGTATTGCGTGTTATGAAACCATAAGTGATTCCTGTTTGCTTTGTTGCCTGCTTCCACTGTCAGTAACATCCTCTGTCATGTTCTGGAAACCCTAACATATTTTCTTCCCTGTGCTCTTGTTTCTGTACTTGAAAACCTCCTAACTATTGATCTCTCCCATCTCACTCCCCACCTCTGCCTTTCACACAGCTAGTAGAGTCAGTTACCTTCACTCTTGTAATCTCTCCACTTTACCAGATGTTTGTATATTTCATCTTTTGTATCTTTCCTTTTGATTTCTGCAGCTTCTTTCTTGCCTCGTATTGGCCTTGTACTATTTTTGCTCCCGGTCTACTGTCTGCAGTTGTGCTTCCTTTAAATAAGACAATGGTTTTGTTGTTAATGTATTTATTTACTTAAAATCCAAGGAAGGATTTTGGCATGGCTATTGCTGGCAGGCAGATAATGAAAGCAAGCTGAACAGAAGGTGGGGAGAGAGACAGAACCTAGATAGATACTGAACTACAGATTTGCCTTGATTTGCTTGAGGTTGAGGAGAGATTTTGGGGGCAAAAGAATGGTTTTATTGCCAAGGTGCTGGATTAGGACGATTTATGGCTCTTTATCTGGCTATCAAGACCACAGTATACGATGGTATATATTGCACCTTGCAATATTTCATGTATTTATCCTCACCACATCTCTCTGTGGTAGGACAGTGATTCAGCCTCATTGTACAGATGGGGAAACTGAGGCACGGAGAACCTACATGACATACCCAAGGTCACACAGGCAAACTGTGGCAGAGCTGGGACTGGAATTGAAGGCTCCCAAGACAACCGGACTAGCCTTTCTTGCTACATTTACACGTTGCTTATGCTAAGCTTTTCAGAGCAATCTAAAGGATATAGGTACCCATCCCCACTCAGTTTGATTTAATGTTGTTAATTTTAACAGGACTCAGGCATCTAAACCCCTTAGGCAGCATTTCAAATCTCAGCCTTAATCTCCATGTGCCTCAGTTTCCCATCTGCTAAATTATAATAATAATTCTGTTGTCCCAAGCCTATGGATGGCTGGTCTGTTCAGCCAGTAGTGTCTTCAGGGGCAGGTACCGTCTCTCGTTGTGCATCTGTTCAGTACCTAGCACAATGGGACACGCATAATGATGACAACAATCTCTGGGTTTCCCATGACCCATTGTAAACTTGGATTGGTCAGACCAAAGGACATACCAAAAGCCATCATCCACCTCCCCTCCTCCAAGAAGGCTTTATTTAGATTGGCCATTAGCCTTACATTATATTTCTCACAGTTAAGAGATGTTGGTGGGTGGATAAGTTGCAGGCAGAACATTTTTCCAAAACACATGAACACAGCAAAGAACTCAATCCAACCTTGCTCAGTGCTGGAGGGCAGGGTGGCTAGATGCTCTTGTGGATCCATATCCAAATTCTTGATGTTCGTATTTAACTTTGCCGGCCCATGATCCGCTGCCCCTGGATCGTGGGCTTCCCTCCTCAAATCACCTCCTGCAACAGCCTAAGCAGCATAGCCTGCCTCACCAGGCCCATCCCACATGTCTTCTGTTCTCCATCCTGACTGCCCATAGACTAAAGTGTCAACTTCAAGATCTTGGTCCTCTAGGGCATGAAATGGCCCAGGCCAGCATAGCTAAAAGAACCTGAAGTTCCAGGAGAGAACCTGTACGCCCACCTCTTAGGCACAATGGAACTTTCTACCATCTCTTTCTACTTCTTCTGTGTCTGTGCAGGAGACATTGCTTTCTGGGGGCTAGCCCAAACTGTGGGACAAACTCCCACAGGAACTGAGGACCTTCGCAAACTACTCCACCTTCTGCTCTAAGTGCTAAGCCTATTTCTCCAACCTGCCTTCTCTATCACAGATACAGAGCAGCCTGGACATGTAAAAGAAAACCCTACCCAAACACACCACTCCACTGCATGCACAATTCTCCCCTTAGGGTGAGGAGGAACAAACATACCTTGTCCCAGGTATTAAACATGTCACTTAATGCATGACTGGAAGGCACTCAGATACTGCAGTGCTGAGAATGGTAGAAGAAACTGTGTAGCACAGAACAGATGTATCTCTCAGGAATATTAGTACCGCCAGAGCTAGCCACGCTGCCACTGTAACTGACCTGTAGGGAAACAAACAGAAAAAACGATTTCACACCAAAGTTTCACATTTTTAAAGCTGTTTCCATTTTGCCAGGATCAAAGTGGAAACTTTAATTCCCCTTTTTCCCATTTTTGGGGGATTTTTGAAAATATAATATGTGTTTTACTTGCTTCCCCCTCCCCTCCACTTGCTGCCAGTGAGTGCGGAATATTTCCAGAATGTCCGCAGCTTTGGAAATGGGACTGAAAGAGAGCGAGCCAACCTTCTGCTCTGCAGTCTGGGCCCTTGCGTGCTCTCCTGCTACTTTACACAGTGATGGTGGAAGTGCACTGAAACAGGAGAGCCGAACAAGCCAGTTATTCAGTTGTCTACCCCTGCGTGAATAAGTCAAAGTGTAGTGAAGTTTAACCTCAGCATTCCCATGGGCGGTGAAGAGAATATTCACAGCTTACCTCAACAAATCCTCCTCTTGAAACACACCGTGCTCGTATTCTCTCTCTCACTCACACACACACACAGAGACCCTTTTAAATGATTCAAGTCTCTTGAAGAGCAGAAGGGGATGTTAAGGCAGACAGTAAATTAGCGGGCAGCAATTTGAGTTGAGCAACAATTCTGCACAACTTCCCAGGCTCAGTACCAAACTGTAGCTGGCACCGGTGGTGGGCCTACAGCGCACAAATAAAAGCACCCTTGAGTTTGTTCAGGAAGAATAATTCTGCTCAGTGCTCAAAGGTCAGGTCCCTGCACTGGTTTAACACCTTTCCAAACTCCTCCCTCCTAGAACGTATTGGGCTTTTCTGAGCCAGACCCTCAAACTTTTAAACTCCTGTCTCTGGGTTTCATAGGCGTCTTCCAAAATAAACTCAGATTTGGTGTCCTCCTGGCAGGGTGATAGGGCTTTTCCTTCTTCTAGGAGATGCCTTAAAGACAGCCTGGTCTAGTGGGTAGGATGTTGACCTAGACGTCCGTGTACTAAGCAATGCACCGACCTGCTTTGCGTTCTTGGACAACTTGCGTAAAACTGTATCTCCATTTTAGATGGGGGGAAATGGAGGTAATGATTCCTGTCTTTCTGAAATACATTGAGATCTAGCCATGAAAAGCGCTGTACATTGTTACTGAACTGCAGTTATACTCTGAAAACTGGTACTGTGATGTCATCGATTTATCTTTTAGGGCCTGAACCAAAACCCACTGAAATCACTGTGGGAGTCTTTCCACTTATTTCCAAGGGCTTTGGATAAGGCCATAATGACTTCAAATCAAAGTTGCTTAGTTTGTACGGGCATAGATGCTCTCTCCTGGTTGCTAGTGCCACAAACTCCACCTGAAATCTCAGGCATTTCTGCTTCTTTCATTTGCACCACTGTTCATTACAACCCACTTGCCCATACTGGCAATCAGTCTGATAATTTGTGTCTATTTTCACTGGTCAGTTAACTGATCATTGACCCATCCTATAACTCAGGAATGTATTTGTTCAGAATTATTCATGCAAGTCTTCTGTGACTAGCATTTTGTCTGTGGATTATTCATAAATATACTTCAGTGTCAGTTAGTTACATAAGTCAAACATTAGTGTTCTGGTCCCTTATTGGATGATTTATGTCACTAAGCAACATGGCACAAATTGCAGTTTGTACAATCAAATAAACAATTTGCATTTCATTTTGGGGTGAACATATTCAGAGCTTAAAATCTGCCTTTCATCCATAGTCATGACACCAAGGGTTCAAAACTTCATGGAATGCAAGCGCAAAAGGTTTGTGAAAATGGTTGAATTGGACAAATATTTGCAGACAATTTTTTCCACAATTTGCTCAGTTTCAATCTTCAGTAACCGCAACCCAACTGAAGTATGTAGGGCCTCCTTCCCCACTTGCAGCACCATACAATTCACATGCTATGCAGAGTCTAAATTCCTCCCCTTCCCTGGCAGTTGGCAAATAAGTTACCAGTAATGATACCAACATTCAGCTCAAACCTTATCCCTAGACTAAGCTGCTCCTGGGGCTCCTCTCAAGACTGCTCAGCCCACACCCTAGGTTCTCTCTCCATCCACTTGCCCCTGGATCCACACAACCCTTTCTCAGCAGGGTCAACACCTGCTAACACAGTGAGAGTTTCAGGCTAACACTGAAGGCCGCTTACAAAGTGTTAAAGTACATCTGGGTTGTACAAGAATAATACACCTCAGCGGGGTCAGAGTACTAGAAGCAAAAAGGAAAGAAGCCATCTTGGCTTTCAGATCCCAGGTACTTAGAAATAGCCTATTCTCCTATGAACACCGAACCCCTGGGAGATATTTGCACAGAGGCACTTTTCAGAGCAGAGTGGCCCTTTCAACTCTGATGAACTGAACTCTGCACTAATCTAAAGCCCGTTACACAGAGGCTCCGAGCCCTCTTTGATGCTGCAGCACTGAATAGCGGCTCGAGTGGATTTTGACTCCCACTGCTTTCCTTATGCCATTTGTAGGGACTGATCATTAGCTTTCATACCAGCCACATGGCAAAGGTTGCCTCATGTTGAGTGCTGCGCAGCATCCTTTAAATCAGGATCTGTTCCTGGACAATCCCTGAGCACAATAAAGGGCCTAACCACATGAGTAAGCTGTTTGCGGGGAAGGGATTGACCGGTTCTAGTTCAGATGTTTAATTGCACATCTGGCTACTCAGACTGGTCTACTGGCAGACTGGTACATTAATCTTAATATCCATTTTGGCGTTTGTAACTCCGTTGCTCCAACAGAGACCCAGAGTTTGTCTGCACTGAAATTGCAGGATGTGATTACACATCCCTGGACTCCCTTTGATGTTGCTAATGTGAGGATCAGTAGCTGTGAAGTCAGGAAGCACAGGCATCAGTGCAGCCTGTACAAAGCTGCCTGGGACCCTGGCCACGGACTTTGGTGCTGCCCACGCTGTTACAGCGTCACTGTTGTCATTACTGGAGCTAGTGGGATTGGAGCTCGCGTGGGTAGGTCTGGATCTGCTGCAGTCCCACCTCTGACTGCAAGTGTGGACGGAGCCTGAGTCTGTTAATGTTCAGGGCACAGTGCACAGCTGGGCTTTTCTGAGAGGAGTGGAGTGAGGGGAGTGACATTGCTTCTGGCCTTCTTACCCTGTGGCAGACTTTATGGGCACCATGGGCCTGCGCCATCTTCCCTTGATGACAATGGAGCTGTTCTATTCATATCTCTGGGAGGTGGGTGTGGCTTATTATGCCTGAGGAATGTGGGTGATCGTTGTATGCCCCAAAACTCCAAGGGAACTCCAATCCCCATACTGGCTATCCACTGGTAACGAACACCCTTCTGGAGAATCAGTGTGGATTGTTGGCACCCAAACAGGAGGTTGGCACCCAAAAGCACATGCCTCTCCCATGTGAGCTAAAGGAACAACATACCAAGAGGGTAGCAGTAGTAGGTACTTAGCGTCTCTCTGAATCAACTACTCAGACTTAGTCACCGTGATACACTGATAACAGCTTAGCCAACAGCCCTTGTGTTTGTGTTGTGTTATGGGTATTTATCCTGCCGAGTGTGAAAATATCCTGCCGCATGGAGCTGTGCTGCGTTTCAGATATGGAACGGCTAGTTAGTAGCTGTGACGGATAACGGGTGTGTAGCACTGGTAGGTTATATGAGTGCTTGGAATTATGCTAAGGTGGAAGGGAATGTTGATCTTCCTGCCTTAGCTGGGTGTAGGAGGGTCTCTTAGGGAAGCTATCTACCAGAATGCCTCCTGAATGCAGTGGTGTGACTGCATATCTGGATTTTGGTATCCAATACCTCTTGTGGGTGGTCCATTTTTTCCACTGTATTGAGGGATAGAGGAGGTCTGGTATCACCACCAATTTCTTGTTTGCTACACCTTTTTTACTACTCTTTCTATATCAGTTCTGAATATTATTCCCCTTCACAGCAACAACACACGAGAGTTAGCAGAGTGGGATTCTATCCCCTCTGGCCTTGGGAAAGTCACGTTACTGGTCTGTACCTGTTTCCCCATTACATTCATTAATGGTCAAAATTTATCCATGCCCAGAGGGTCAGCATAAAGTGCAGGCAATACATAAGTCTCACTTTAGCTCGGAAAAGCAGAATGTAAGAGGTGCAAATCTATATGCTGGCCCTCTGCATATGGGTGAAATTACAAACTCCATGCGTTGATTGACTCTGATGGAGGGGTGCTATAGGATTGCAAAGCACTCTTGTTTCATCCAGTAATGCTATTGACAATGTTTCATGGTGTTTCCCTTCCCTCTCAGAAAGGATTTTCTCTTACAGTAGATGGCAGATGTAAGTCAAGTCAACACTTGCTGGAATTGCACAGCTATGAATTTTTCATACAAACAAGGAAATTTGAGACCTGGTCTGGTTGTTTTATTAAACATACAAGCAGGGCTCCTTCAGGGAAGACATCCCGTGCAATTATAGCGCTGTGAATGGCATTGTGGATAACATGTCTATATAAATGTTAATACCTAATTTGCTACAGCACTTTGCTCCAGGGAGATCTTGCCAGGAAAGGAGGCAGTTTGCTTCAGTTCAAGACCTCAGTGGGAGACCACCCCAATGGAAAGGGGAGAAAATCCCTGGCTAACTGGATCAGCTGCCATGGACTTTCTCCACAGCGGGTAGTGAGGTCTTCCAGGCACAGAGAGTACTAGGGGGGCTTCTGAATGTGTTTATATAAGTAAAACAAGTCAGTCATTGAGTGTGATTTAGTGCTCCATCCCAGTTATCATTTTAACAGATCCTATCAAGTGTTGTGAACCCACAACTTAAGGGGTTTATTCTATGTAAAATAGTCAAAATATGTAATACAATCTTTTTCATTCATTAAAATAGAATCAGTTGCATTGAAACACTGCTTTTATTTTAGTTAAATGATACATAGTCTCCTTTGAATCAACTGGGCAATTGCTCTGTGTGTTGCATATCACCTTCCAGTGGCTGATTCACCAAAGATGTGAGTCTACTACTGCTACTAGCTAATGAAGCTTCTCCTTTAGCTCAAGTAGTGGAGGCTCATGCTCTTACCACTGAATGACCTGTCCCCAGTGGTGACCCATGAGGTGTCTCCAGCCCTTAGATCCAAGATTTCCACCCAGAGAGCAACAGAAGATAGGCGCTCTACCCCTGTCAAGGAAATGACCCTCCTGTAACCCCTGACGCCTCTCCAGCTCAGCCCCTTGCATTCGTCTCTCTCTGATGGAGAAGTGTATCAACTCTCTGCCCCCTTTGAAACTTGAGGCATCAGCTGCCCTGCATAGCCACCAGCAGCACCAGCCTTAACCCTGTGCTACCTAGACAGATGTGCAAAGGCCATGCACGGACATCCCCCCGCCCGCGATGAACTCAACCGCAGGCCCAGTTACAGAGGAGGAGAGAGCTGCTGGGGTCTCTGTATATCTTATGCACTCTTCCTAAGTCCAGCCCTGGCTATGGGATGCTAATGCCAAGAGGTTCTCTGCACTGTCTCTCCCCTGCTTCGGAGACCATATCCATTTGTCTCTGTTATTTTGTGCCTCTTCCTCCAGCCATGTGTGATTTCATTTCAGACTTTATTAGAAACTCCCCAAGGAGCCTGGCAGCTGGAGTTCTCCCCCTCATTCAAAGGTCTCGCGTTCGGTCTATAAATCACTGTTAGATGCAGGCTGCCTTTGCTCATTATCTGATGCAGCATCAGGGCTGCTCCTGAAGAGAGCACTCTTTCCATTCGCTCCTTCACTCAGCCAATCGCATTGATGGCTTCACCAGCCCTGAGGCCTGATGAGCGATGCTGAAAAACCTGTCATTGAAAGCACTCGCAGTAGAATGGAATTTAGTGCAAGGGATGGAGCACTAGGCTGGGAGCAGGGCACCGAGGTCCTAGCCTCAGCTATCTACCTTTCCTCCTGCCTAATTGGGCAGATCCTTTCCCTGCTTCATCAAGTGCTGCGTGCGACTGAGGTGTCATTCTCTGACCTGTGCCACTAGCAGATGGGCTATTTGATCTTCTCTTCTGCTCAGATCTTTTGGGATCCACTTTGTGTCTCTGGTAGAGTAGCTGCTGCAAAGTTACAAAGATAATAAAAGTCCACACGTAGCCCATCTGAAGATATCCAAGTGCTTGAGGGGCAGGACTTTATTAACCCTCCCAAAGCTGTTGTGAATGCAGTAATGTTTCTTCCTCCCATTTTACAAATGGGGAAACTGAGGCATGGGGGGTCCAGGTGCTCAAAGGCACAATAGCAAGTGGTGAGAGAGCTGTAAAGGCAACCTAGAATTATGTCTCCCGGTCCCCTGCCTTACCTTACTTCCCCTGTGAGACTGATTCTGTGTCTGTTTAGGGCTGGGTAGTGCCAAATGAGAAATCTGCCCCCCTTGTTACTGGGGAGGAAAGCAGAACAGTCCCTGCATAAGTTGAAAGGAAGATCCCCTTACAGCACTCCTGTCTTGACTTGCAGGCCCATGTAAGAATTAGGCAGAGTCTAGCGTTTGCCATTGAGCTAAGCATGGCACAGAATCAGCAAGCCAAGCTCAAACGGAGGGGAACCTGCATGTGTCTCTCCATGGTTCTCCTCGCTTCTAGCTGTGAGCTGGGGCTCAGTTCTGCAGCCCTCTAGTAATGAGTAAAACCAGCTGGTGACCTGAGGTGGTTGCTAATCGAAATCACTGCCCCACACATGGCTGGATTTGTGGCTCGGGGTACCCTAAGGGCTAAATCCTACAAAGCTCTGAGCATCCCTGGCTCCCATTTACTTAAACGGAAACTCAGTGGTGCTCAGAGCTTCCTGGGATCCAGTCCTAAGGCATCAGTGGGGACATTCGATCAACCTGCTTCTGCTTGCTGTCACTGACCTAGTGCTTACTGAAATCAAAGGGAACCTTTCCATTAACATCAGTGGGCTCTGTGACTGGCTCTATTGAGCCTGATGCAGAGTATGATCAGCGGGGCTTGATCTCAAGTCCACTGAAGTCCCTGGAAAGACTTCCACAGGCTTCAGTAAGCGCTGGATCAGGCCCAAGGTGAGCAAGGGTGGCAAAACCAGCCTATATGAGTTGCAAGTCAACAGGACTCATATATGGGTTGCTATGGTAGCAGTGGGATAGGAGTAGCAGGTTGAGCTCACAGATGGCCAGCTGAGGATGAGCTGCCTGGAACAGGAAGTGCATGGAAGTTCTGTTGGCAAAGCATCCCGCTGTGGCCATATTTACAAGCTCCACAGGAGACTTTACCTTAGCGACTCCCTCTCCTCATGTGGAATGGGTAAGCAGCACAGTCTCCCTAGGTCTATTGGTTTGTGGTTTTTCCCTTCTTGCGGAGTTGATAAGCTCTGGAGGCCTGCGACCCTAGAACTTAAGATAAACTCTGTTGGATCCTGACAGCTCTCTTTATTCCAGAAGCATTTATAAACACTTCAGGATTCCAGTCTCCAGCAGCACTCTCTGTTCTCAGACTGCATAGGGGCAATGCTTGTTCCCAGGCCTTGCTGGCTCCCCCTTCATCGCCTGTATTAATATGGGAACCTGGCTGAGGAAAGACTAATGACTTTAGGATCTGTCCTGAAAGAAATCTGGGCATGGGAGAGCCCTGTTCAGTCCTTCCCAGGCCATTCCCCTACAGTGCAGGCTCACTGTCTACAGTGGCGGTGTCCAATACGTTTGCCACTAGCCACATGTGGCTAATCGGCTATTGAATTGTGGAGAATGCTTTAGTGGCTTTATTATAACGTGGCTAATAAGAAAAATTCAAAACCACAAATGTGGCTAGCATTGAATTTCTATTGGACATGCTGGCCTACAGTATATCCATCCTTTCTCTTCATTTTTCCTCCTTGCAAGAGGCTAAGCTTAACACACGCACAAACTGATCAAGTTAATTCCCCTCCTGGAAATATGCATAGAACCAAACTGCTTCCTATGCCTTTTACCTCCAGCATGTCATGTTTGCTCCGAAAGGCAGTAGCAAATTGTCAGTTTCCTTGACAGCTGTCAATCCTGCCTGCCACCAAAAAGACACGCAACACTTGAAGGATTACTCTACCGGTATTTACCAAACTGCAGGCTGGAACCCAGCTCGCATGAGAGCACAAATGCCGATTGAGATCGCTCCATCCTCTTATGGTCTCGCACAATTTGTTTCCCGTTATGGCTCTGCTGAAATTTAAAGACATCAGAGTGGACTATTTTTACTCCTGGGTGCTGACGGGGCATGCTGAGAAATAATGAGGCTGGTTCGGAACGTAGCTCCGGTGCATACTGCTGAAGCAATTCCTCACACAGTGGCATATTTTCTTCCCTGTCTTTCCCCTCATGAGTGTCTTCACCTGGTGACTGAAAATGGGAAGGAATTTGGGGCTGGAGCTGCGGCTGAGAAATAGATAATAGATAGAATTCTTCTCAAGAGGACTTTAAAAAAAATTCAACCCTAAAAATACCTTTTAATTTGTTTTTATTGCTAGGAGTTATTTCTGATGTGTCCAGCTCCATAGGATCTAGGCACCAAATACACACTCAAGGCTAAGCCTCGTACACACAGTACTGAGGCTTTCATTTTCAAAGCTACTTAAAAGATGAGGCAGTTGCACAAGCAAAATTAGACCTCTGGATCTCCTAGATGGCTTTCATCCCCTTTGCCTCCATGTCTTGATCTAGGATGTGGCTTTGTGCCACCCCTTGATTCTGGCGGTTGTGGCCAGATTCTGATCTTGCCTTACGCCAGTGTAAACCCAGAAGACCTTCCCGAGGTAACTGGTGTCAGTGAGCTAGACTAAGAGCTGGGTTCATACCTGTGCAAGAGAGCCCTTCCACCCTGAGGTCAGCCACCTCTTGGAGCTTGTCTGGGGGTGCAGCAGTAAGCAGGACTACTTGCCCACTTAATTCTTCCCCAGAGTAGGCAGAAGGAGATCCGCTTTGGCTCCATCTGCTTCTCCCTGGCCAGCAAGAAGGCAGAAGGTGGTGTCAAATGCTCTGCTATAGGCCCACAGTAAATTGGTATCTTTTGGAAGAAGCGGGAGAAGAGCTATGAGTCCAAGGGGTACCTCCTGGAGCTACTGCAGAGCTCCAGCAGCTAAGGGCTGATCAGAGCCTAGCCTAGAATTTGGCTCTCCTTTTTGTCCATTGCCATCTTTCGACTGCAAATTATACTAGATTGTTCTTGTCTGCAAACAGGTGGGGTTCGCTCTAGCTCGCGTGCGTTTCAGGGAAACATTTTGCAGCTGGACTGTTCACGCTCCAGGTGCGAAACCAAAAACTTTTGCCTCTGCAAATTAAAACCCTCAGGAGGAGATTTACGAGCACGCAAACCCAGGCTTTTATTTGTTTCCATTGCTCTCATTACCAAGCTGGCAGTCTCTCCTTTGTCTGCAAACATGCTACTCTAAGTCCAACACATCTGCCAGTGGGGGTGGCTTGAAAGTGGTGACAAGGGACCGAGTAAAAATGATAGTCATCTTCACAGATTTGTATTCAGAACACTAGTCACTCATTCCAGGGTCTACAACAGGGTTTTCCTTCTTTTAATTCGGCTTGCCGTAGGGGAGCCAGCGGAGCTCTGGGAGAGGAATTCCATTCTGGCTCTGGTGGCCATTCTCCTCACAATTGTTGCATAGGTTGCACTTATAGGAACTCTATTGCGGGTGATGGGTGAACCAACTCCACCTGTCCGGCGTTAGGGGACTTGGCAGAGTATTTTCATCCCTCCTCCGCCACCATCTTGCACTTGTGAACAGAGAAGATTGGATCTCAGTTATTGAGAGACTCCAGAGAGGCTGGGCTTGCAGTTCTGTATGGTGTTTTACATAAAACTGTTTAATGGCCCCGTTTGCAGATCACCAGCCTGTCACTGTACCTTTCAGTGCAAAACTTTTGGGTGAGGTGAGTGCCAGAGGTTGCCCCTTTGGTTAAATCAAGACATAGACAACTTTGACCATGAAGAGGACTCAAACCCACAGCTAGCTGACCTAAAGTCAGGTGCAATATGGTCTAGCTAGGCCATTTGACGTAGCCTGTTTCAAATCAAGTTTCCCTTGGCATCTTCATTGTACTCCCTCATATGTATTAGTAAACAGTCTCTTATTAGATGACCACATACTAGCGTTATCCAAACGACTCATCTGCAGGGTTTGAACTACAACTTTAGCACAGATCCCAGCCGCTTACACTTCAGGAGTGACTGAGACAGGAAGCAGGTTGTGCTCCTTTTCTTACAGGTATCTGTAGTGGGTTAGTGCATTGTGTTTAGAAGTGAAAAGTGGGCAGGTGGAGTCCAGCAACGGATGCTTACTATTTTGTTCCTCATGCTGCTTATATGATCCTGATGGGAGCTTTCGGTGCTATTGTAACAAAACATGAACTCGCTCTCAGCACCGGTGTTCTTTACTAACTAAATTATAACTTGATTTAAAAAATAAAATGCTTGACTTTAAGGTTATAGATGCATTGTCTTGCTCTGACAACTTGACTAAAAGTAAGAACACGCAATGAAACTTCAAACATCAAAAGGAGCATAAAAAATTGTGATATTTTGAAGAGCTAGCAAAGAGTGGTTTTATACCTTCCACTCCCTAAAGTACTTGCTGTCTGATAGAGCAAATTTATCTTAGTCATCTGTAAAAAGAGTCCTCCTCATTCTGAGAGGATAAAAGCCCCATGAATTGTCACATTCGGAAACAAAAGGCATGATGTTCCATCAAGTAAAAAGTATATTTGTATAATCAATACACAAAACTAAGGAAATGCTTTAACTTTTCTGTGGCCTTGCTTTGGAGGAGGAAAGGACATTATATGTGGCCTAACCCTAACAGACACATAATGGATTATGTTGGTAAATTTCCCAGAGGTTTTTTTTTCTTTTTAGGTTGAAAATTCCTGGCACAATACTAGCTGCTTTTGAGGAACAGTATCTTTGTGAAAGTCACCACCCTGTTCAAGAACTTTCCTCAAGGGTGAACTTCATGAGAGTAGCTGCTGCTTTGCCAAAGGTGTTCCATTGTGGTGTATGCAAATATGACTCAAGCAAAAGCACTCATTTCATTCCACCATTTTAAGGGGCCAGTTTAAGATGGCGGCGGAGGAGGAGGAAGGGGGAAATAACTTGGGCTGTGTGCCAACGGGCAGTGTTGCACTGCTCTGATAAAATGAATGATAGCACTGCTCCAAAGAGCTTACAATCTTTTTGTTCTGTGTTTGCACAGCCCCTAGCACAATGGGGATGCTGGTCCAGGACTGTGACTCTTAGGCACTACTGCAATGCAAATAATAATGGTTCAAACTTAAGGCACTCAATATTTTAAAATTATTTAAAATAAAGGCTGGTTTAAAAATAAAAATGCCCATGAAAATACTGATTTTTCTCAAAATATTCCATTTCTGATTAAATTCCCCTTTTTTTCCACTGCCACATTTGATTGATGGGTTTACTGATGTGGTTAAGTCTTCCACAAGCAGATTAAACAAATAAGCAACAAAATCCTATTCCCAGTTTGAAAACCTTCCAGATACTGCATCAACAAACAGAAGAAGCAGACAGTCCACATGTAATCTGCCAACTACTCATTGCCTAATGTAACTAAGCACTCATAGGCAATGTCAACTATTTTTATTTATTTGCACAATTATTACATATGAGCAGTGTCTATCGTTTAACTGCGTACTCTTAATCTGTAGAGTCATTAGAATATAAACTAGGAAGAGCTCACACTCACAAGGCTGATTTGGATATGTGAAAGTAACTTGCATATATCAAAAAAGGAGTGGATTTAGTTTTGGTGAATGGTGATGACTTGACAGCTTCTAAGTCTTGGAGAGTGAAGGTCTTGCTTTCTTTACACAGCAAGCTTCTCACATGTCGAGCTGGGCAAAATCCCTGAAAACCAAAATGCAATGAAAATTTCCAATTTGAAATTAAACTAAATTTTTGTAGTCCCTTTTGAATTTTTTCTGTAAATGTTTGTTTGATTTCATAGGGCATATTTTCCTTAAAATCTTCCAATCAGTTTTACACTGAAGATAATTAGCAATGGCCTGAGGCCATCAGCCTCCTCATAAGTGTCATTGTTAGTTTTTTTGACAATGACTTTTGGCTTCTGGAAAAATATTTATTAAATAGTTTTGACTCTTTGGTGCTTACATAGTAAAGGTCTTCAGCTCTCTGAACCCATAGGCAAAATTGCACACACACGCGCACACACTGTTATGTGCATACCTGGAAACTGCCTTGTCCTATTACTAAAGGGACAACTCCCATAAGCAGACAGATACCAAAAATATAGGAATAAAACAAATATTAACATAGCATCCAAATATACTGAGCTTTTTTTCGCCATATAAAAATCACCTCAAGAGCTACTCTATGGTCATTGCACTAATTTACACATTTTTCTCCATATGCCTACTCAGCAAGGTTTGAACCTACTTTCTCGACCTCTTCCACTTCAGCTGGTAAAACAACCATGCAGTAATTCTGTATGTGGTCCACTCCACATAGCCAGACCTCACATATGCTCTCCTATGCTTTAAGTAGTCATGTGATTGACAATGTTGTATATCAGAATGCCTGGGTTCTACTCCTGGCTTAGGAACACAGTGAGACCCTGTTTCTTTGAGACAGCATAGACAAGTCTAGTAACACACCAGTTTGTTGTAACTTTAACTTTAGCCCTTGAGAGCCTCTGCTCCTTCAGCTAAAGGACCAGACTGGTTATCCTGGAGACAATGGCAGATTGATAACCCTTGTATGTAATGTAGGAGGAAGAGGAAGAGCCATGCTTTGTTAGCATAGGTTACATAAGCACATACTTTGGCGTAGTTCTTTAAAAAGTGGATGATAGTTTTCTGTCGTCTCAGTGAACTGGCTCCAATTCCCAACCCCACCTGAAGTGACAACATGGGGCATGTCCATTAGCTTAACTTAGAGGAACAATAGTTACCTCCCCTAAAGAATAGTAGGAGGCTTAGGTAATAAGGGTTGTGAAGGGCATAAGACTGAGGTTGAAATGGGGCCAGACCTCATAGTCTCTAGGCGTGTGTCACGGTGATTTTCTGTTGGGCTGATGGGAAGGAAGGATTTATTTCAGTTATATGAATGCATTAAAGAGCTGCTAAATCTGCATGTGTCACAGGATATGGGGAAGTTTGGAGGTTGTGATCCTGCATTGCCTTGCATGTTCCTTCCAAGCGAAGTGTACATAGCTACCTTATCAGACTCATTTAGTCTGTTACAAAGTTGAGATGGGTGCTGGTCTCCAGAGACCCAACAACTGTCACGAGGCTCTTCCTTGTGCAGGGGAGATTGGGAGAAGACACCTCCATCAGTCTGGATTTCTAATGTCCAGTCAGGTCACCCACCCTCATTCCATGTTGTAACCACTGAATGCTGAAGGCCAAATCCTTCCTCCTGAGTGTCCTCACAAAAGAGGCCCTGCTCTATAAGAAAGGTGAGCTGCCCCGAGTGACATGCGAGTGTCTGATACCCATGCCGCCAGTAAACGTACACCAGAGAGAATATGGAACAGACTCCTGTCCTTCTCTTTCCTGTACTATGGCTCTGGCTGGAAAGAAACCAGTCAATGCTTAGGCCTTTCACTGGCTTAATGGACATAATCATGTCTCCCACTAGCTGACTACAACAGCTGACTTCTGGTGATAAGGAGAGGAGTTCTCCTAGATATCTGCTGTAGACAAAGGATTGTGTTCTTGTGCCAGAGCTCCTTGATTTGATCCTCTCCCTCCACAACTATTGTGGTTTTGCTGTGTGTGTGGCTGCATTTAACAATACTCTCACATTGGAGGGTATTCAACAGTCCGATTCCAGACCACAAGAAAATTCAGTGTATACTAAGAAAACTTGTAGCTTTAGACTCCAAAGACTTTAGCACTCAGATTAAAAGAAAATATGTATTCAGTCCACTGCTGACATGGTCTACAAGAGCACTGAATAGGAGGGAAGAGGGGGGCCAGAACAGCTCATACTAAGTGCTTGGCTTCCATGCAGGGCTAATGAGGCAGACTCTAGGCTAACAGAGGTGGACCTTAACTCAATTGTGATTAGAGTATCTTGCACTACACATGCTGGCACAAGGGCCCATTAGCTGCCTTGTAAAAAGAAATCTGTCCAATAAATAGCTCTGTTAATGTGTTGTAAATGGTTCCCTTATTAATAAAAGGGCAATATAAACTGACCTGCTACAACGTTTTCTGAGTAACGAGTCTGCTCCCTTTAGCAATGTGTGAATAAAATCACAAGAGTGTGTACGTGTGAGATCTGTGGAACTTACGCTAGCAGACAGAGGTTAAAATAGCCGTTGGTTGTAACAGGAATACACAGAACGCTGCAGTCATTGAGTCGATCTGTTTCAGAATGGTCACTACCGTAATACTCAGATTATTTAGACTAAAAAACCAAATCATTTCTTAGGTAATTACTGTTCCATTATGCTGAGTCTACAATGATCTATTTGCCGTCATGAAATTAATTATATCTTATTTTGGAAAGGGGGAGGAATAAAGACCAAACATACAAATAAATGCCTATTTCCAGTAACCCACAACCACAAAACTCCACACCACAGTCCATTTGCCATGCTGGCCACACGAGTTAACAGCTTATGGGCAGAAACGAAAGAACAGTTATAGAATGGAATTAAAATAACTTTCTGAAATGAAGGGTTCTGAGTGCACACCCTGTTTAAATTTAATAAGGCAAGTACGGAATGTGAGTGTAATCATTGATTAAATCTCTATACATATGTGTGTACAAAGATGTGCTCCAATTTCCCAGCTGTAATAAATACAATTTTTTTTTGGCATTTGTGTAATATACGTCTGCCTGCATGCATTTAAATGATGCATATGTGGGAGCCTTGATATAAAGCAGAACCTCAGCAACACAGCCATCCATCAGACACTAAGTTGCCGTTAATAACCTTCCCTTGGGCAAATTGCAGGAAGTGGTTATGACTCTGGTGATAGGGGGCTTTCAGCCAGTCATGCTGGAGAACTCAATCTTCCTTTCTCCAGGAAAATAATCGTGGGTTGGTGAGAGGAGAGTGACAGCAGGGCTACAAAGCAGGATGCATCGCTCCTGAAAGCGCAGGACAAATGGACTGGTGGCAAGGGGGGGATTTTTTTTTCCATTGCATGGAGATGGAAAATGTATCCTTCCTTCCCAAGGCAACACGCACTGTTCTCCAAGGTTAAGGTTTGGGATTCCTGGGAAAGGGACTCAGCATTGCCATGAAGCCACAGCTATGAGAACAAAACTCCAGCTCTCAATTTATAAAGCCCTACATTTACAGTGGCTGTTTCTTGCATTCTTTCCCCCCGCTTAGTGTGATCAATCACAAACATTGCAGTCAGTTTCTCTCTGCTTACCTGCCTCCACAGGCAGAATTTCCAGAGAAGGAGTTATTGGTGAGGTAGGAGATGGGGACAGAGTGGCGTGGCGAGGCCCGGGGGAGGTTGGGGTTGACAGTGAGACTGGGAGCCTGTATAAAAATGTTCTGTACAGCAACACATTGTGAGAGCTGGCTGGTGGCTTGTAGAAAGCTGATTAGTCAGATGGTGCTGGCTTCTTCATGTTTCTATCTGTACCTTGCATCACAGACAGCTGAAGTTCCAGCAGTTCATTCCTTTCCTCCCAAAGCACAGGCTAGGGATGCTGTGTGATTGCAGATGGGAGGAGCCTCTTCCACCAGACAAACTAGCTATTAAGATTTGACATGCCTTGTGAAATAGACAAGGAATCCCTTTGCTCTTCTACATGCTGTAGGAATGGTCCTTTATAATGGCAACACTCGAGTGACTTTTGGTGCCATTTGCAAATCTTGAGTTCATGCGTTGGACTGGGACTCAAGAAATCTAGGTTCAAAGCTGGTTCCGCTGGTCCCCCTTGGTGATTGGGCGGAAATCACTTCATCTCTCCATGACTCAGCCCACCCCCCCGAGCAAAATGGCATTGGTAGATCTTCCCGACCTCCCAAGGATGCCATGTGGATCCTTCCATTAACATCTGTAAGACACTCGGGTATTATGGTAATATGGTCCTGCTAGCCGGATGATGCATGTTGTTGGTGGAACAATGCAGGAGTTGTCTGTGTTGCCTGTACTGGTGCTATACCTTTTCTGTAGATAAACTAATAAGTTATAATAATACATGGGTCTTACATGCAGCTTTTCATTTGTAGATCTCAGAGTGCTTTACATAAATCAGTATCATAATCCCCATTGTACAGATAGGGAAACTGAGGCACGGAGTGGGGAAGATTTGCCCACGGTCACTGAGCAGGCTAGTGGAAAAGCCAGGAATATAGCCTAGATCTTCTGAGTCATCCTCCAGCTCTCTCTCTATCTATTACAGTCCCCAAAACAGTGTTAAAAGAACATTAAGGTTGCAAAGTCAAACCCTGAAAAGTTTGGAAACACGAGAATGAAATGTACCTATATATCCTAAATTCAGCCCCATTGCGTGTATGCATGATGATAGTCTTTAATGACATAACCGTGTACTATTTTTTCCCCATCATAAGCATTTTGTATCTCCATTTTACAAGAGGTTGAAACTGAAACAGGCTGGACCCTCTGCTGGTCTAAATCTGCATCTCTCTGTTGAATTCAGCAGCGCTGATTTACACAGGTGGCAGATCTGGACTGAGATGAGCTCAGCTAGATCATCGTCCTTTATATCTGTTTTTATGTATGTCTCCTGCCAGGGAACAACAGATGTTATCTGTAAAAGATTGCCGGCATCCTGTTATTTGGGAGTGATATTGCCAAAGTACTGATGGCACTTTTAAAAGGTCAGGTGTTATGGTTTTTAAAAGGTATTTTTCAGGATTATCTTTCTTTTGCAATCTACCTTTCTCCCATCCCAGCTGTGGCAACTCAACCCCCACGTGGCTGAGGGAGAGTAAATCACAGCCCTGGTGTCACTTTCTGAAAGGATAATAGTTTTCATTTGCAGGATATTTATTTTCCCTCACTATGATTTGACAGACAAATCACATCATCCCAGGATTTCCCCAGAGCCCTCCTAAGCTGATAACATGCCCCAGTGGATTTATTCTGCAACCAAAAAGTTTTGGTTTTTTAAGCATAGAGATTTTTCCCCTGTTTTTTTCTGTGGTTTTAGCGCTGAGGTATTTACATTCCCTTGATGGGGCTCCTTTAACTTTGGGTTTAAGTTTAAATGACAAGGTTGTTAGTAAAGGTTTTCAGATTGGCATGGGTTGCATGTTAATGAGAAGGAAGGATGGATTTGTGGTTTAAATTTAAGGCACAGGACTGATAGTCAGGGTGCTGGACTAGATGGCCTATTGAGATCCTACACTTCTATGATGCTGTGAATCCTGGCTTCTCCTCCTAGTTTTACCCCTGATTTGTTTATGTAAATGGCTCATGGCCCCATCTTGTAGGCTCACATTCAGGAGCTGTAGAACTCCTTAAGGCTTTTAAGTGACTAAAGACTTCTGGCTAGGGACCTTCAAATCATTCTGTGCCTCAATTTCCCGATCATTAAAATGAGGATAATGATGACAGAGAGAGGCATTGTTATTTATTGATGGGTTGTATGGTGATCACCCCTGGGCACCCTAATCATGGCCCAGGACCCCATTGTGTTAGGTGCTGTACAAACCCAGCACAAAAGGATGCTCCCTGCCCAAAAGAGCTTCCCATCTAAGCTAGGCGTGAGGCTCAATCTCAAAGTGCTTTGAGATTCCCTGATGGACAGAGCTATGGAAGAGCAAAGTCACTGTGTGAAAACATTTGAAGCCAGCTGGTGTAAATGAGCGCACTCTCACCCTCCCCCCCACCAGGGCCGGCTCTATCTTTTTTGCCCCCCCAAGCGGCGCTGTCAGGGCGTCGGCATTCAGGTGGCTTTTGGCGGCACACCTGCGGCAGCTCCACCACTCTTCCTCTTTGGCGGAGCTGCTAAAGGCCTGCCACCGAAAGCCGCCTGAGTGCCGCCCTGATAGTGCCCGGAATGTCGCCCCCTGCCGTTTGCCGCCCCAGGCACCTGCTTGCTAGGCTGGTGCCTGGAGCCGGCCCTGCTCCCCCGCTGTACTAAACAGGACTGGATGGATTTCTCTGCTTACAAAAGCAAAACACTGTCAGGGGGTGGCTTTTATCGGAGGATCTCAACTTTTTTATAGGCATTGATGACTTGAGCCTCACAACACCTCTGAGAGAGATAGTAACTATAATTAATTATCCCCATTTTAGAGGAGGATAAAGAGGGATACAAGGATATTAAATGACTAGCTCAAGGTTACACAACGTCTTACCCAGAGTCGTGGTAGATTCGCCATCAGTCAAAGTCTTTACTTCAAGACCATAAGCTAGCTTAGGCAGCAGCATAGATAGGTGGGGAAAAAAATAGGGAATGTTTTCATGGCAGTATGTTGTGAAAGTCACGTCCTTCTTTCATCAAACAATTTCAAAATTCAGAATTTTTCAGTTGGCTCCAACCAGACGTTATTGGGCACACAAGAGGATTCCTTGGATGAAGTTCTATGGCTTGGGTTATGCAGGAGGTCAGACCAGATAATTGCAATGACCCTTTCTGGTCCCGACATAAAACCTGTGAAGCTAATGGCAAAAGTGAGAATGAAGCCAGGAGTCCTGATCTCTCTCCTCAACTCTGAAAGCTACACCAGGATCGCTGCTATGTCAGAAGCTGCAATATTCAAAGTCACTGACACAGTATTAACTGGTGCATATTTGGCCAGTGTTGTTATTCCAAATAAGGGCATGAGGCTCCCCCCCCCCGCCCCAAGTCCTGTGACTTTTGAGGAAGTTCAGATCCGCATTGGAAGTCTGTGGCTTGGGATAATTGTTAACAATTTCATTATAGCAGAACTATAGCTGGGTTCTAGTTAAGGCTGAGACTCACTGTTTAACAGCTGGTTTCTGTAAGTGCTCCAAAATCCACATGCTTGCTCGCGTTCTTCTGTGTCTCATGGGGATCAAGGATTGAATTAGTGGCCCAGATTTAGGTCCCTGTGAGCCAGGGAATTCCAAGATTCAGCCTCCCTAAATAGTCCCATTGTATCAAAATGTTGGCTCTGATCATCTGTATGTATGTGCATGTAATCTAGGGGACCAGCCCTGCAGTTAAAACGCTACCCTGGACACTAACTCGCTGAGGATCTGAATATGGGGACAACATTCTGACTTCCTGGGGGAGAAGGTGCCTCCATATGACACCCTTCAGCTGACCAGAAGAATGCTGAGATGCTGCCAATCTTATTGGCTGTGTGCATCGGCCAAAAAAGAAACTTAGTGCCAGGATGGCTAGATAACGTTACCCATCCCTGCATGAGAACGAGAGAAAGGGAAACATGCTCAGTTCCTTTGGAACTGTGATTATGGTGTCTTAGATTGTTCATGGAGCCCTGGGGCATTGATCCTGTACTGACCCAAAGGGAAGAGTGTGTGTGTGTGATCCCTGTTTGATTACCACTACTACTAACAGCATCTCAGGGGGCATTGGCTCAGTGCTCATGCATAGGGAAGAGGGCCACCTGCATGAAATGCTCATAAAAGTCACCTTCAAGCCAGCAACCTCGTGCACCTGAACTTTGAGTCATTTTTAAGGGGCCCTTTGATAAGAGGGCCCCTTAAAAAGCCAACCGCTATGTTATGCATGAGCTTTCTGACCCCCAGATTGGTCATTGTGGCTGGGAAGGCAATGAGCAATGTCACCAATATGAGACTAATGCACTGAAAGGCAAATATATTGGCGCAATCCGGAATGCTGACATCTTGATAAAGTACCTCTGAGCCCAAACGTGAGGTTGCATTGATTGCCTTTGAGTTTTTCCTTCTAAGACAGTCACCTCTGTAGCACTCTTGCACATGGTTCTTAAACATCCCAGGGCAGACGGCCAGCTTGCTACTTGCATGCCTGCGAGTGAAGAATAAAGCAGGAGAAATCCCGAAGGCAGAGGGATAAAATCACAGACATGGTGGATGGAAAAACCCAACAGTAAGTGCATCACTCTTAAATCATTCCCTGGTTGACTGGATGCTCTGGTTGACCTCATCTGGATCTCACAGAAATACTTTTATTTAGATTGGCGTGAGGCACATTCGGCAGGAGGTTGTTGAGTGTAGAAAGTGGACATTTTGCTAATGAGGATGGGGCTGAAATTTGCGAGAGAGAGAAGCAATGACAGACCCTTGATAGTCCAACTCCAGCTCAGACTGAATTACTGATGCATGTGCTCTGCTCTGTGAGGTAGTCGGGCTAACAATATGGGGAACTGGAAGGGGCAGGATTGTTTCTGAGGAGTTAAGTTAAATTCAGAGCATTCTTTGGTCCTCCAGTTCCTATAGAGTTGGACGGGTGACTCAGTAAATAATGGATACCTAGCTCTTATCTGTAGATCTCATAATGCTTCACAAAGGAAATCATATCATGAGCCCCATCTTACACATGGGGAAACCGAGGTACATGGAGGGGAAGTGACTTGCCCCATCTCAGCAAGCAGGAATTGAACATGAGTCTTAACCACTAGGCTACTCTGTCTCCTGCTGGGACTTCTCGGTAGGAAGCCATTCCCAGCGCTCTGCTACATTCTCTTGACTATGCTAGGGAGAGGTGCGCGATCACACATAGTCTGCATCGAGATGTGCTGCATCCTCCTCTAGGAGCTTATCATCATACCTCCTAAAGTTTCTGTGGGTGGTTTCTCTTCTGGCAGAGTGGAGAGGCGACTCTGAGCCTGGGCCATAGTTCCGATGCAGAGATTCTTTCCCCTGTTTCCTTCCGCTAAATGCACCCCCTGCAGAAACATCTTACAGAATAGATTGCAACCAATGGGGCCACACAACTGCTAGGCTCAGAGGAGGTGCGGCACCTGGGCTACCGGAATCCCAGCTCAGATTTGAAATTCCAACTCTCCAGGGGTCTCTCACCTCCGTTTATAGACAGAATAGTCTCAGGAGTCTGTAGGCAGCATTAGATTGAGAGGAAATCAATAGCAAAGTTCTGTCAAATCTTTGTATACGCTGTTTGTTCTTTAAAAACAGCTTGGGGGGAAAAAAAGCAGGAGCGTGCTTGCTGCACAAATGGTGCCCTTTCGAATGGCAGGCAAGGCTCTCAAAGGATCCCCTTCAGTCCTTGGGACAGGACTAGTCAAGGGAGTTTATGAATCCAGTGATCAGAACACACCTCAAATCCCCAGGGACATCAACGGATTCTAGACTGAAAAGAAGACGTTAGCCAAGATGTCCATCCACAGAGCGAGTCCTGTTCTATGCTTGGATTTCCATTAGTCCCACATGGTTCAGAGCTGTTACATTCATCAGGTCAACTTGTCTTAAGGATACGTCCGCTGAAATTGATTTGCAATTTCTGCCATAAGTTATTGATCTAGTTTATAGACCAGCTGTGGTAGGGAAACGGGGTAGTGGTGAGGAAAAGATAGTGAGAGATCCATCAGGAGAGCTTGATGTCTTCTCTGTGCAGAGGAATATGAAGCTCCCATGGTTAAGTGAGTGGCACCAGAAGAATGGAGAATGGGTAAAAAAGACAGCCCTGCAGAATTGTCTTTCAGCCATCTAGCTCCATGGTTTGTATTGTAGCTGGTCACATCATGCACGGCAAATCACGTATTCAGTGTTGCCAAGCTTTCTGTTTGCAAATTGCCTGCCAACAGATGGGAGAAAATCTCAGACAGATTCATCATTATTTGCAAATTTCTTCACGGTCCGATGACGAACCGAAGTTGAATATGCTATTATCGAATCTACGGGTCACATTTGTGCACGCCACACTGACCTGGCTGTGGCCTTCAGGCACTATTGCAATATTAATATAAACAAAAAGCTCATAGATTTTAACACCGAAAGGAAACATGATCGTCTCATGGGACCGCTGCATAACATTTCACCTAGTGATTCCTGCATGGACCTAATAGCTTCTGCTTAAAAAACAGCATGTATTTTAGAAAGAAACTCGATCTTGATTTAAAGATTCCTGGTGATTAAGAATTTACCACGTCCTTGGGAAGCTTTTCTGATGGTTAAGTGCCCTCACTGTTAAAATGAAACCAGGGCATATACTTACTACCAGCTTTGAGTTTTGTTAGGCCTGTGCTAGATTAAAGGACTCTGCTCTCAAAAAGCTTCTCGCCATGTAGTGGCTTTTAGATCAGCGGAGGAGTTGTTTATATCAACCGGGCTACTCGCATACCAAGCGCTATACTCAGGGCTTGTTTAGGCAAATAGTGTGTGGCAAAGCTGTAAAACTGCCGCATACTAGTGTGTGTGTGTGTGTGTGATGTACTAACTGTCCACATGCACCCCTCCACTGTGCACTGAAAGTCCCGGAGTGCACACTGACCTACCGTCCTTTTAAAGCCGAGCAGATGACACCTCACTAGGAAACTTTTTGTGCACATTAGTAGGGTCCAGATAGAGAGTTTGTACATGGCAGGCTAGTGGGCTGTAGATTTACACCCAATGTGCTGTGCACTAACTCTTTGCCTAGATAAGGCCTCCATGCTTGCAAAGCTTAGTCCTTAATTTGCCTTCGTTATAAAACATCCCATGAGCAAACAGAAACAATAGAGTGTTTCTTATGTAACTAACCAGCCCAGCTCAAACTGTGACTTTTTCAATCAAATATATGTTTTGAAATGCAACGGCAGCAAATATTTGAGTGAAGAGTTTGCTTTCTAGAAGCATTCATGCTCTCAAAGTTTGAACACTCGAACGTTCATGGCCAGGGAACGCAAATGGGTCAAACTGCAATTCTCTTTTCAATTAGAATGAATGATCCTCCTATATTCCTCCTCACGGGTCACCTCTGCTGTGATGCATCTAGAACACTGCTATCTGATAGTGCCTAGGTAGGAAGTGGGCTGAGATGCCTCTTGATGATCAGTTTATTAATCTATTAATTGTGCACACAGCTAATCTATTCAAAACGTGCCCATTGTTCTTATTAAAATTGTGAGGACAATTCAGCAGTTGGTGTGCTAAGACCACTGCCTACCATGCTGACCAGTATTGTCTTCTTGCTGCTCCCCAATCCATCTGTCCCCATCTGTTTTCTCTTGTCTTGTACTTTGTAAGCTGTTTGGGTCAGTGACCATCTCTTTGTTCTGGTTTCATACAGCGATTAGTACAATGGGTTCCTGGCCCACACCTGGGGCTTCTAACTGCTACTGTGAAAAAAATAATAAAACACTGTTTATTAGTATTACAATAGCACCTAGAGGCCACAGCTGAGATCAGGGCCACATTGTACTAGGTGTGTACAGATCCACAGTAAGAGACAATTCCTGCCCCCAAAAGCATACAAACTAACTGAGAAACTGCTCTTATCTGGTGCTTCCACATTCCCATTTGTTTCTCATTCACCTGTCACATCTTGTGTTTTGGGACTGTATGTTCTTCATCACAGGAACTGCACCTTACTTTATGTCCACCCCACACCTACCACAATGAGGTCCAGACCTGGTTGGGGCTTTTGAGTGCTAGTGTATTCTAAATATTACTGCATCATAATAATTGTGGGAATTAGTTGTCCCTGTCTGCTCAGTTCTTGATAATATCCCCTTACACTTTTCAAGTCTTATTTAAGTGCTAAGACAGAGAGAGCAATGGGCGGGGAGGGAGGCAAACTGTCTGATCCAATAGAAAGCAATTTTGTTTGAAGCTTTGATCTCCCTCCTTTCAAGTTCCTGCTTGGTGGCATGCAGATGTGCCATCAAGTAGCCAATGGATGGATTGCACGCGGGAGGTCTTTCACACTCTGGCAACCATGTGTTTCATTTATCTGTCACCTTTGTTTACTCTCATTTATATACTTAACTAATTTGGCTTGACACAATAAGGGCATGACCATGAGAAGCAAAAGACAGTTTAAATATTTTATATAATGCTTAGAGAGAGAGAGAAGTAGCGAATCCTACGCCTTGTTCATTTTTATTAGGAAGAAAGGAGGTTGGGGTGGGGGGTGGGGAACGGGCATTATTGTATCTCATCTATGCATGAATTCATAATAAACTCCCCAAAGATATATGAAATATCAGTGCATTCACTAATGGGAATTGATTCTGAATTTTATTCATTTTTAACAAGGTTTAATGAAGTTTCCTTGTACGTTGCTCCCACTTGCTCATTAGTCCATTAAGTGCCATTTAATCTGAGAGATGCATGTAGAAGATAACAGCTTGCGATGGGTTTTGTTCAACAACTCCTCCCTGGCTCTCAGAGGGCTGAGAGCAACTGACAGGTCCCAGTTCCACATGGCGGCCGTCAACGCCATGTCCTCTGAAATGGCATGAAAGATAAATGGGATCGGTTGGGAATCAACTGGCTTCATCTGATGCACTTGTAGCTGATTTGTTTGGAGGGGAATTAAGAATTTATAAGGGACGTGTGCTGTGTTTACAAGCTTGTGTTTCTCATAAACTGTGTGTTCCCTTCTCTAAATGGCTGCAAAGAATTTAGTTCAAAAAACAGAATGTGGGTAAAAGGTTTTCCCATAATTCAGAGTGTTTTTCTTGTAAATGTCCTTGTTTTGCTATTCTGGTTACACTGCAGTTTGTTGTACTCTAATGGAGCACCAGGTGTTGTTCCCTCATCAATATTGAATGTGGCATGGTTCCACTCTCTCCAGCCTTATGTTTAGATCCAGTCAGTCACTTCTAGCATCCATCACAAGAGGAAGGTGAAGGCTGAAGGGTTCATGGGAGCTGGCAGGTCCTGCTGACGGCCACCTCTCAAGTGACATTCACCTGAATCTCTACAGTTGTCCTTGATCAACCTATACCATGTTGCACTGCCAGGTTCCCTCTTTCACTCAGCTCCATTAGCACCTGGGTTATCCGGGACACCTTTCTTAGACATGGCAATGCTGCTTCCTCCTCTGAGGAGCTGCATGTTACTTTGCAGACAGCTAGCTGTGACTTGCTCCTGCTCCTCCAAACCTGACTATAGTTGAGCCCAGTCTGTCTGTCAACTGGACGGTCGTGTCCATTGTAAGTGGTGCATGGACAACTGTGTGCAGGGTGAATTTCACCATGACGGTAATCTCTCCCATCAGGCTGTAGATACTTTACCTTTCAGAGCATGTGATTGTCCTTAGCCCATTCTACCAAGCGCCCAACCTGCCAGTCAAAACGCATACACATCCAGTAGCAACAGTCACAGCAGTGTCGCTGTCCAGACCTTAAATGTAGGGTGAAGGGGAGCAGTCACAGGTGTGGTCACAATGGCCTTGGTTGATATTTGTAGTTTGTTTGGCCAAATTTCATTAGAAGACAAATAACTGCCCGTTGCAAAGATTCATGCACAAAGTGAGACAAAAACCACAATGCAACTTCAGAACATTGCCTGGGGGTTATTGTGTGGCTCTGAGGCTGTTTTCTGGCCAAGGCTTCAAGGCTGAGTTCATTGATCTAAGGCTTTTAGCAAAGCTTGGCACATCAGAACTGGACTATATCTGCCCTAGTGCACGCTGTCCTTCTTGTAAGTGATGCTGGATTATAGGCTGAGGAGGGGAGAGGGAATATCAGTGTAGCTGCTGACCCTCAGCAGTCAAATCCAATTGTCTGGCCTGGCTTAGGCATGAATTGTGAACTCACAAACTGTGAGACTGTGCCTTTGCCGCACACATATAGTCACTACAGTTTGTGTAAAACATGGAAATTTCAGTTCTCAGGGGCTCCAGGAAAACCTTTAAAGAGTTTGCTTGCAGAGGGGCTTGGGCTTCAAACTGAGGTGAAACAGCCACATTTTATCTGGTTTTGGGTCATAAATCGTAGAAAACTGGAGTTCCACATAAAACCATAAAATAGACCCTTGCTTTGCCTAATTTTTCGTGTGTGTCTAATGCTAATCTAATAGGGCAGGGGCATTTAAATGTAAAATCCCTGTAGCATCTTCAAGGAGACAAGTGCAATAGAAAACCTGTAGCTTGACAGAGCTGTGTGTGTTATACAGGGTCACACAGGAAGTCTGCATTAGAGCCAGCTGAGCAGGAGATGGTGGTTCTATCCCAGGAGATCTTTCAACATTTTGAAAAACTTTCCTATCCTGAACTGGGAGGAAAACCCAGAAAATGTTGTGAACCCCAAATCCCCCATAATTCTTTGTTTGGTTTGGGACAACCGATGTTTATATTTTCAGTTTTGACCTTTTGTCTTTAAAAAAAATCCACCTTTTTATGGTGTAAATTAAAGTTTGAAATAAAAAATCACGTCACAGTGAACAATTGAAACGTTTTCCATTTGAATATGTTGAAATGGGACATTTCGACAATTTCAGAACTTCTATCTCAGCATTTTTCCATGTTGGGAAATGTGACCAAATTAAATAGTGATGAATTGCATTTTTTTTTTGTTTGGGTTTTATTTTTTGGCAAAAATAAGTTTGATCAAAAAATTCCCAGGCAGCTGACATCCTGACCTTTATGACAGTGCAAGGGCAAAGGAAGTAGAAGTTGTTTTCCTCTCGGGCCCTAGGGGATTGGCCGAATGAGAGACTTTGTTTGTCAGGTTTAAGTCTGGGAGCTCACCCAGGGCCCTGAGGTGAGGTCCTGATGAACTGTGTGTTGTAATTGCTCCTGTCCTGAAACGCTAGTCAAAGAAGACACTGTTGGTCAGTGCGTGTTGGTTTCTCCTTGCCCGGGGCTGCCCCAGTCGGGGGGCGTGGAGCGGGTAGTGGCGGGGGATTAAGGTGGATCACAATCACAGTACCACAACATGCACAGAGACGGCCCACACCTTTGTGGAAGCTTCCACACCTCTCTAGCAATCCCGCCTCAGATTTGACACCGTTCCCCGCAATGCACCTCCGTGCGAAATGCCTGCATCTTTCACATACAACAAATTAAATGCCATGACCTGCAAAATGACACCTCCCCGCCTCCAGCAGGTGGCTGTTTTACATTCCAGTGAGCTGCTGGAATAAAGAGAAATGAATATAATAGGAAATAAAGCTCTTCAGAAAGGGAACAATGATTCATTTCATTCTAAAAGCTTTTTCTCACACCCCCTTCTCCCTAACCCACTGGCATCGAAGAGCTATAGAGCTGTGCTGGCGCCAGTCCAGTAATTACAGTGATCAGACCATTTGAAATGTTTTGCAAAGCTTGCATCGCTTTTATAGGTGAGCTTCAGAATAGGGCAACGTGGAAGGCCCCTTGCTTTGAACTGAGCTGCCATTTCACTATTACAATAAGCTGATACCATAATGCAGCTAGAGTCTGGTTCTGTATGCTACCCGTTCGCCCTGCGGTCTAACCCTGGGGGTTAGAGACCTTATGCCCAAGGGAATGGCAAATAACACACCAGGTGCCTGATTCTCAGCTATGCAATGGCCTGCAGTCTGTGCCAGTACTTTAAAAGGGATGGAAACGGCTCCTCACGAGCACCCCTACACAGCAGACTTCCGTCACTGGGGTGGAGCTGGAGTAAGGGCTGTTGTCTAGCCTTGCTAATAGCCCTCGATGCAGAGGGCGGTTTGGGTGTAGGTTTGACTAGAATGCCACATAGAGTCTACAACTATTCTCTGCTTCGCAAAGCCACTCCTGCTGGGAGCTGGACAGGTCTCTGGCTGCACCAAGAGATGGGGAGTGCTGAGATGGCTTGAAGCCATTTAAAACTCTCTCCCCACTCTGGCCCAGGAGAATCCAGGCCTGCTGGGGCAAAAGTTACAGGTGGAGACACCAGATTGCGCTGTGCAGTTGGGGAGCAGGGACTGATGCCCTCATCCTTCAACGCAGGAAACTCAGGCTTCTACCACTGGAGCTAAAGGAGCTCTCCTCTTGGGGATGGTAGCAGCAGTAGTAAGTGTGTTATCTTGCAGGCCTAGCCATCAGAGGAGCAATCCTGGGATAGAACCAGACTCAGAATCAGAGAATGCTCCTGTCTGTGCCACAAAGGATGGGTACCGCTGAAGACTTGACCCTAGAATCTAGTCTAATGAAGCAGGGATCAGTTTGGGATCAGTCTAGAGGGATTTCTAAGGTCTGCTTTTCCCCTTTCTTACACCTATGTAGAGCCAGAACAATGCCACTAAAGTCAAAGGAGTCACCCTGGGTGTAAAACAGCTGGATGTCAGAGGAGAATCAGACCAGGGGAGTCTGGTCTCGGATAATTAAGAGGGATCTGAATGCTCCTGGAGGGGGGAAAGGAAGTCCCAACAGTTTGGGGGTCTGGGAAAGGAATCCAATGTGGCAAGTGGGAGGTAGGGAGCGGACAGAATGGGAAGTGGGAAAGGGATCTAATGGGCCAGGGAGGTTAGAGAGGGAATGAAACGGAACATGTGAGGAGAGAGCAGCTGTAGACAGCCGTCTTGACTTTGTAGTGTACTAGCCTTGAGTATAAGTTGGAGCAGCTGATGATTAAACATTATTGCCATTTATCATGTCTATTTCAGTAGCACCTACAGGCCACAACCCTGTCAGGCTGGCTTGTTCTGGAACGATGCTGTATGAACTGATAATATACCTAGCTCTTATCTAGTGCTTTTTATCTGTAGGTCACTTTACTAGGCTGGTTGGTGTCATTATCCCCATTTTGCAGATGGGGAAACTGAGGCACTGAGTGATGCTGTGACTTGCATAAGCTCACCCAGCAGGCCAGTGGCAGAGAACCCAGGCTCTTTAGAAGCACGTTATCAGTATAGATCTACATATTGCTGCTCTCCAAAATCTAGCCAGGAGAGGTTATTAATCTGCAACCTGTAATTAGCTACTCACATGCGTTAAGACAGTCTGTAATACCATATGCTTGGCCAAACTACCTGACAAAGGAAAGTCCCTGCTCCTGAGAAGACTCAGTGTGCCTCCAACTGACTCTCATATGAGTGGACCAACAGATCTGAGCGGTTTTTGATAGAGCCACTTTAAAAAAAGTTATTTAGGGAATCACTTTTGACTCTTAAATAATGGAGACGGAGCCTGAATTCTGCTCTTGGTTTTAAACTGCTGACTCATTTACCACTTGAAATGAATTGAGGGCTGTTAAAGGTTTTATAGAAGATTTCATTAAATATGTGTTGAGCTGGCTTAAGATGGAAATTGTTATAAACACTGGCACTGGTTCAAACAGCCAAATGTTTCGGTTTATTACTGAGATATTTTACTCCTGCCTGCGATCAGGCCCCATTAGTCCATTGAAATGCGCAAGGCCAAAATAATCTGTATTGTGGCCTGGAATTGCTGTCGCTCCGTGTGTCTGCCTCGTGAGCCGAGAAGCACGCCGCTGGCCTGTTCTCCAGAGCGGCATTGGGCTCTGTAGGTTTGATATATTCAGCCTCAAACCTGGCAGCGCTTTTCCTTGCGTTATAACTCAGTGCGGAGGTCTATGCCTAGAATAATGCATGGGCCAGGAGCGAGCGCAGGGATGTAATTCCATGGAGGGAGCTAGGATGAGGCAAACCACTGCCACTGAAATGGAGAGGGTTAGTCCATATGGCCAGTGGGAGGAGCAGGGAGGGAAAGAATACAGTACAAGGCACTGAAAACCAGAGGCGAGATCATGGTTTCAAAGCCGTGCCATTTAACTGCATAAAGCATTGCTCTCAGGATACAGTGGACGTACTACAGTATGAGGATGTGAGAGGCAGGGCTGGCTGACAAATCCCTGGGGACAGGCAGCTTGGAAGAAGAAGGGCTTGAGCTGTCCTGTTGAGAAGATGGAGGGACCACTGAGGGAGGGAGCTAGGATATTTGTGGGGTGCAGCTGCAAACAAAGAGTGACTCCCCAGACTGGAGAAGAGAGGAAGGAGCAGAGGTCCAAGGGAGTGAGTGGGGTTATTGGGAGAGATGAGGACACAGAAACTAGCAGTGGCCTTGAGGATGAGGAGAGAAATTATTTTAGTGCAAACAGGAGATGGTGGGGAGCCAGGAGAGAAGGGAGGGGAGGTGACTGTGTTTGAACTGATGGGTCAGAAGGTGTGATGAAGGCACTGTTCTCAATATGACTGACTGTACTGAGTGCTGACACATCAGACACATGCTACGAGCTGACCTGTTATGTCTCATTCACGCTGCAAGCCAGCCCGTTGCATCTGCTGCACTCTGCAGGCCAGTTTGTTACATCTCATACGTGTTGCAAGCCAGTACATTGCATGTCCTGCAAACTGACCCATTAGTCTCCTCTGCGTGCTGCAAACTGAACTGGTGCTTCTCATGCACCTTGTGCACCATAAGGTGAGATATTACAGGAAGTGTTTAATTAACTGATAACTAGATGAACACATAATTACAGGCTGCAGATTTATAAACTAGCTACCTCGGCTTCAGATTATGGATCAGTGGGAGGGAGATCCATCTTGATCACGCAGGTCTGAAGTGCCATCATCCAGGAGTCTGGAAGCTCTGGTTCTGCTTCCCTTCTGTCCCTCACCTGTGATACACACCCAGAACTGCAGGGAATTCCCCATAAACCTGTGACAGAGTGAAGACCATTTCCTCTTCTCTCCATCCTATTAACTGCAGAGATTTGCCAGCCCAGGAGCACAAGCTCCTGGCCCATTCATAAATCATTGGCTGCACCTCAGGACGTCAGCAGAGCTCCGTGGCTGAGGTACAGCCTCATCGTCTCATACAGTGGGCAGTTTTCTCTCAAGGACAACAGCGTTGTTCATAAACTATGCATAGGTCATGCTAGCACTTAATGGAGAAATAACCATTTGTTAACAGAGCATTAAATGTTTAATAGTCCATTAGTATAAATTCCGTGTGGGGATTTTATTTGGTAGCAGGGAATATTTTCCTGTGTGCTGTCCTGCTATCCAGATAAATACTTCCTATCTACATTCACAATTACCCAGGATCTTTTGACCTCACTAAAGAACCAGTTAAGATCCCTTTTAAGCTAATGCAATTACAGTGCCCTGGCTAATTACAGAGGGACTGGTCTTGCTGCATTCTGAGCGGACCCAGTTCCCAGTGGACCTGATTTTGTAGATCACCTTGACTTCAAATGGAGTCTGGGGGTGCTCAGCTTGTTCATTTTACGGTGCACTGAGAATGTGCCCCGCCTCTTGGAAGACGCTTAGCGCTTGGTATCAGGCACTGGATAGTTATGGGTAAAATGAATATGTACCTTCCTACAGGCCACTGGAAAGAATGCTTAGGTCAGTTACGGTCTGAATAACGATTCTATTCCTGTTACGGAGAGAAAGACCTTGGTTGCTTGACCTTCTTTTGGTTCACACACTAGACTTGTATTTAGGACACTCAGGTTCAATTCCCAACCATGTCACGGATATCTTGTGTGATCTTAAGCAAGTCACCTGCGGCTGAGCTAGCTACACTGATTTCTACCTGCTGAAGCACTGGTCTTTAAATCCAGGTTTCAGAAGCACCCTCAGTAGGAAACCTTAAGACTGAGATCCTGTATAGATATCATGACGTATACCCTGACAGTGGCTTTCAAAGTAGTGCCCAAACCGTGTTTTTTTTTCTTTCCCCTGTCCAGAACCCTCTCTATCCCTGCTGCTTTGCTGTCTGCTGAGTTGCACTTGGCTACTGTAAGGAGAAAGTAAGAAAAGTGTTTCAGGCAGGAAAGTTATAATGTACATTAATAAACATTTCAATTTGGTTGGCGTTGCAGACATGCAAAAAAGGCCTCCTGCTGTCACTTCCTGGCCAAGTCGAAGTTAAGCCCTACCAGCCAATGCTGATTTGCAGAGCAGCAGCCAAATGAACTGCTGGGAGGGAATGGCAACATATGTTTACGGTCTCCAAGGGTCATTTCTCAGTGGACTTGCCATAGTCGGGGGTAAACTGGGGATACCGAGGTGTTTCAACATCTCTATGAGCCAATATTCCAGGACAGAAAGGGGATAAAATCACTTCTTCTGCCCAGTCCGAAAGAAGTAAGTATACAACAATTTAAAACTGATGATAAGGCTGGAATAATGACTGCAGCGTTCCAAGAAGCACAAGGCCTGATACCTAGCGGTGTAAATCATCACTGACTGCCATAGAGCTAAGCTGATTTACACCAGCTGTGTGTCTGGCCCCTTGCCTTTAATGAAGCTGTGTTAATTTCCACCACCTGGGGATTTGGCCCATTGTTGTTACATCATTCTTTATTAATTCAGTCGTTCTGAGGGAGGGGGAAAAAACACGAGATACTGGAGTCATAGCATGCAGGTAAAGCAACCAGTGTAGGAGTGGTGCGCGAATGAACTGGTTTGTCAAGATCAGGATGACGTTCCTGTTCCCTCGGGCTAAGCGAAGATGTGGTTCCATTATAACATGATCACTACAATTAAAACAACTGTACCTGCATTTATCATATTGATGGGATGAAACATGCTCTATTGCACTGTGAGGCAGTCTGTGAGTGCATTATTTATGTGCCTTAATACATCACACAACTATTTTCGACTTGCTTTGTAAATGCTTCTGTGTATGCAGGAAGAGGTCCATCTGTGGGAGAAGAGAATTGTCTGTGTAGGCATTTCTGGCTTGCTCATCAACATGATAGTTAGGTACCAATAACGAATGACCTAAGTGTCTACCTGGTTTCACAGTTTCATAGCGTTTATGGCTATGATAATCTGACCTCCTGCATAGCACAGGCCATTCAATTTCACTGAGTTACCCCTGTATTGAGCTCAATAACTTGAATTAAATTAAAGCATTTCAGGTTTCAGAAGACTAAACTGTTGCATCCGCAGTTTGGCTATATGCTGGCCAATGCCCGAAGTCCCCGCAATAGTGCGGAATTGATTAACTGAGATAAACCCACCTGATCCCAGCAGGTGAACCATGTCCCATGCTGCAGAGGAAGGCAAAATATCCCCCCCGGATCCCTGTCAATCTGAGCTGGGTGAAAATTCCTTCTCAACTAAAGATCTGGTGATCAATTTGATCTTGACCATGTGAGCAAGATGGCAGGTAGGAATATCTACAAAAGAGGATTCTCTGTACCACTTAAAGCACTCCTGCCAGTGTCCTGTCTCCAGCTGTGACCAGTCCCAGAGGCTGCAAAGGAAAGTGTGTGTGGGGAAAAGCACAGAATACATCTAGCCAGTTATGCATTGGAGAACAATAAAATTCCTTCCTGACTCCTTCAAGAGACTGGTTAAAGCCCTGAAGCATGAAATTTGATCATAATCATTGTCCTTGTGCAAGAGTTCAAGTGTTTGGAGAATGTTGAGGGCAATGCAGAGCTCTTATGGCCCAGGAAGGAAGGGAATGAGCAGGTGAATTCACAGATTCCCAAGTGCGAAGGCACCACTACAACCATTGAGGAAGTGCAGGCTGTAGAATTTTTCCCAGATGCCGAATTGAAGCATATTTTTCAGAAAGGTCTCATCTTGTTTTAAAGATTCCAGACACTGGTGAGTCCAACCATGCTCCCCACTATCCCTGGTTAGCTGTCCCAGTGCATAATTACCCTCACTACTAGGAAGTTGGGTCTTTATTTCAAGGTTGAGCTTGTCTAACTTCAACTTCCAGCCATTGGGTCTTGTTCTGCCTTTGTCGGCATGATTCAAAAGGTCCCTCTATGTATGAGATCTCCTTTCCAAGTATAAATGTCGAGGTCCAGTGCTCAAGTCACCTCTTCACCTTCTCTTCAATAAGATGAATAAATTGAGCGGTTTAAGCCTCACACCGTAAGACCTGTCCTCTAGCCCCCCAAATCTTTTTAGTGACCCTTCCTTTCAACTCCCTCAAGTTTTTCCACATCCTTCTTGAAGAGTGGACACAGTGTTCTAGTCAGAACTCATCAGGAATTTTCCAACAAAATGTTTGTTTGTTTTTGACCGAAAATGCCAAGCCAGTGAAATGTTTCATGTGAATGGATTGGTTTTGAGGAAACCTGCATCAGGAAGGTCCAGCGTGGATTTCTGGTAGAGGAAGAGAGCCCCTAAAACAGCCAATAGCCCAGAGATTAGGGCCCTCACCCAGGATGTGGATGGTGCAGATTCCAGTCCCTGATTTCCTTGTTCAGTATAACAATGGTGGGTCTAAAAGCCAGGAACAGGGTTTGTGTCCTACAGAGAAAAGGTGCATCAAAGAAGAAAAGTCAATGAATAGTGGAGCTGAGAGTTGGCAAAAGCTGGGGTTTGCAAGAGAGGCAGGCACCCAACTTTCAATAGGATTTGGGTACCAAATTTCCTTAGGCAGCTGTGAAAAAAGAGAGGGCGAAACTAGAAAAGGAGCAGATTCTGTTTGGAAAAGTACCACTGTTGTTGTGAAATATCAACTGTGCATGGAGATTGGGTTCAAACTGATGAACCTGTCTGATGTCAAAATACAGTGGCTATCTCTGGCCTAATTCAACCTGATATGTTGTGTATAAAGGGAAAGACTTCTGACAGGATTTGCCTGGTTTAAGTGTTTAATGGAAGACTGACCCAAGGAGGTTAAAACCTTTTCCTCACGAGCAGTGTCCTGAGATCTTTATCGTTCATGGACAATAGACAGGACATGCCACATATAGCAAAAAGTACAGCCATCAATTTGCGTCAAGAATAGAAAGAGGTGAACTGTCACAATAAGAACATAAGAACACAAGAAAGACCATACTGGGTCAGACCAAAGGTCCATCTAATTTTGCTCAGGCCACCTTTTTTCATCTCTGTCCCTATTCTTCAGGCACAGGTGGCTACCTGAAGCCTGCTGTTGACTGCCAGTATTTATAACAGGAGATGGCATATCTATGTTTTTTGTAGGTTCCTTATAGCGGTTTCCAAGGTTTTATTCTGTTTCTGTGTCTGATGTCTCTGGACTCCATGCCATCCTGCAAGGGGAGCAAGAGCATTCTAAGGGCTCTGTGGCTTCTCCTGCTTCTTTTAACTCTTTCTTTGTTTCTGTTACTGCCCCACCAATTTTATTAACCTTAACCATTTAACAGTCATGGTTATAATTTGCAATATTTACTTTTTAAGGCTGGTTTCTGCCCCAGCCTTACAGAGTCTATTCCATGTTTCTTCCCCACTATATTTTTAAAATTCATATGGACATCTTTTGCTAGCAGCCCAGCACACCCATACCTTATTAAACTATGTGGGGATTTGCAGGGAGGGGTTACGGGAGTTCTCTAGCTCATAACTTTCTGTCATGTTAGATCGCGATTCCTACAGAGGACAGCTCGCTTACTTACCAGATCAGTGGTCACGGTAACCAGTGTGCTGGTAGATGTTGGTAGTACTCTGTAGAGTTGATTGTATTCTAGTAGATTATAGACTGTTTTCCCACCAAAATAAAAATCTTCATGAAAATCATTATGGTTGATTAATTTTTGATGAACATTTTCCATTTAGTAATCGTGTTATGTTTTTGGTGGGGAAAAAACATTTTTTGTTTGTTTACTCTTCCCTCCAGTGGAAAAAAGTAAAAATGTGAGAGAAAGTGGTTTTGTTTCAAATTCTTTGATGGAAAAAAAAATTGAACAAATTGGAAAAAATCATTTCTCTCCAAAGTTTTCACAAAATACCCCAATCTTTATTTTCAGCCCAGTCTAGTGGTCTATAGTAGTGCCATTTTGTCTCCTTCCAAACAGGAAAGTTAGCTTTATAACCTGTTCTCTCTACTGCTTCCAAAGTACCTGGTTGTGGAGAGGAAGTGATGTCTCTTGTCACTTGACTGCTATTGTGCCTCAGGATTTTCAGAAGTGGTTTAACACCCATTGACTTCCAGAGGAGCAAAGTTAAGCCAACATTGAGTATCCTTGAAAATCCTACCCTCAGAGTCTGGAGCTGAGGTGGAAAAATAACAACTGGGTTACATAAAGAGTAACAAACTAACTCAGCTCGGTTTAATTGAAACTGCATGAGCACAGCAGAAGAGTTTCTAACTCTGGTTCCATATAAATGCTACAGTGGAGCATATAAAAGCCAGTGACAGCCCATTGCGGCATTAGAAGGTCATGTGCACAGGGCTAGACACTGATTTTCAAATGAACCCCTTTAACACATCATATGGCAACCCAGGGCTTCCAGGAGAAACACACAGTGAGCTGTGAAAGGAACGTTGCTGAGTCCAAATGGCTGTTATGGAAATGCAGGTTATACAAAGCCAATAAAACAGAAATTCGGGAAGATGTTGGTTTCTTCCTGTACTTCCTTTTTCTGCCTGGATGCTGGTAGCCTTGACCTTTGACCAAGATGGTGTCCAAGGCACAAAGGCCAGATTTAAACTAAGCCACACTCTGGGGATGTTCAGATCCAGTGTTTGAGTTCGTAGCCATCTCTGCCTCTTAGGTAGGGAGAAGCAGATGGAGAAAGCATGAGGGTGAGGAGAACTGAAGGGAAAGTGGATGGATCAAAACAAAAAATTGAGGAAGAAAAATAAGAGTGACTCCTTAGGTCAAACACAGCGTTATCTCTGTGGCAATGAGGTTCATGGATTGTGTCTGTACAGCATCTGGAACAATGAGTATCAGTTCCAATAGGGGCCTTTGGATGCAATAACAAATTAAATATTAAATAATAGCTAGAGCTGACTGAAATAATTCCTTTGGAAATGTGTTTGAGCAGATTATTTTTTTACCAAAATGAAAATTCACACAACAGATGATCATTTTCTTAGAATTTTGTTTTTGTTTTTGATGAACTATTACAACATGAATATTTCAGTTTATTTTGGGAGTGAGAATTTTTTTTAAAAAAAAAGTTTTGGTGGAAGAAAAGTATGAGGAAGGTGGGATTATTTTTATCCTCCCCAAAATGAATTAATTGTAAGCTTCAAAAAAATGACATTTTTTCAAAGAAACTGAAAAATATTAATTTATTTCTATTTTTTCCACAAAATGTATGTATCTTTTTATTAGCTCTAATAATAACAAAGTTTTTGAAAACAACAACAAAACACTTAACAACATTTAAACAATTGTCAAAGAACTACCCTGTAGTTACAGTCAAAATAAGTTTCTTTTTATGTCAAAAGAAACAAAACAAAACACTCCAAGAAAGAACAAAAGTAATATCTTTATGAAAGGCAGCCCAGTGTATGTACCCCTCTTCTGCATCATCTCTGGATATGAGCGGCAACTATTTTTATAGCACTTGTGAGGTTGGCCACAATTCTCCATGTAAAGTTGCATGTTCACACAAAATTCATCACCATAGATGAAAGCTATATGCACTCTTGAAACCAATTTGAATGAATGAACTTTGCAGCACAGAGCTTTGTAACAATGAATCAAGTTTCATAATATTCATCTAAGCATCCTGAGCTGAGGTTCTACTCTGTGATCCCTTGATAAGGGGTGGGTCTTCCACATTGAAGATGGATCCCTGAGGCAAACCAGCAGCTAGGCCCCAAACCCCATTCTGTGCCCCTCACTGTTGCATTCTTTAATTAGCCGACAGAGAGACTGAGAGAAATGTCATCTAGCTTAATGTCATCTACGGGAGCTGCCTCCTTCCTCACGTGTGGGGTGTGCCTTTGTTCTGACTTCTTCAAATCAGCTGCACAGAAATGTGGACGGAACCAGAAAACTGACATTTCAGATAAGCCAAGTTCAAAGGAATAGCATGGAATTTGCCTGAATGTGGCTCCAAGCAGGTCCAGTTCCAATGGAAAATAAATGTAATATAGATTTTAATTTAGATGTAAGGAGACATTTATTTTGTTATAGAAATGCTCATCATTAATTCTTCCCCTTTTGTGTATATATAGATACACAAAGAGAGAGAGAGACACACACACACACACAATTATTTTGTTAAAAGCAACCTAGTGATAGTGGAACGTCTTGAATTGACAGTACTGGAGACTATATTTATATCTATGTATGTTTGTAGGGTGTGAATCTATATATACACAGACCTGGAGACTGAAGTCTTTGTTTATCTCTTGGCAGCATAAGCATTAATAGGGCAAATTTCCCCTCACTGCCCCCACCAGTGTTCCTGAGCCGAGATCTGAAAAGATAATCTCTGTTAAATCTCTGGGGTTACTGCTGAAAATTCCAACCCTGGTGACATGGTGATATCAACTTTCATGATTTTTTTATTAAAGCCCCAGCTCCTGGAGTCATGTGATAAGGTGAGAAAAAGAGTAAGCGTCTAGCTGCCATTGTTGTGAAGAAAAGTTAGAGAATCTGACCGAGGTGCAACCTAAAGGCTCAGAAAACAATCCTCCCACCACCACTAATGTAGTATTTAAAAAACCTTCATGATTTGTGTGGGCTAATTCTTGATATGTGGAGACTCAGGGTTGGCAATGGCGGTTATATTTTTTTGATGTGGCAACTGGCCTATTAGGAATGGAGACCAACATTTCTTGTTTCATGTGTGTGCCCAGCAATCTCAGTGTGAACCCCCTGTATGTAATTTACAGCTGAGGCCTGTCTCTTATGTATAAACACATTGATTGCAAAGCAAAGGACTGGCAGCTCTGGCTACAGCTGAGCATAGTGCAGGGGGTGCTGGATGAATCTCCTGCATGGCCCTCCCCACCTCTGCTCCCTCTGACTCCTTCTCCCCCTCTTGTTTTTGCATGTTCTGCACTTCTGCTGTAGCTCCGTCTCCCCTTCTAGACTTTGCAGCTGTGGGAGGATGGATGGTCTTGTGGGGAAGGCACTGGAGTTGGGCTTGGATTTCTGGTATGACCTTGAGCTAGTCCCCGTGGGGGACAGTCTCAAAGGCATACGTAGCAGCTGAGTGCCTAATTCTCACTGACTTTCAGTGGCAGCTAGGTGCATTATTGCCAGTGGTCCTTTGCAAAAGCTCCTTTCCCACTTAAACCTCTCAGTGCCTCAGTTTTCCCACCTCTAAAGTGGGGATAACAATACTTCCTTTCTCCCTTGCCCGATCTTGCAGGAAGGGGCTGTCCCTTACCGCTGGTTTGCCCAGTGCCAGTGGAACCCTGATCTTGGCTGGAGCCTCTTGGTGCTACCATCATGCAGATAAAAAACGCGCTTGGCTCCAGACGTTGGCAACCAGACTGAATAAAGATGGAACATTCCTCCCATGGTCAGGCAGCATGCTGTCCTCCACCCCAGAGGTGGCTGCATTTCAATAGTGAAGTGATTCCTCTGTGAATGCATATAGTAGATCAAGTAATCTGGGATGAATTATTTGTAAATTATTTGTTCCTTCTGCCCCAAGAACTGTGGCCCCATCTAAGTCAGGGAACTCTGACCAGATGGTGTTGGGAAATCACCCTTGCTTTCTGCCAGGTTCTACTTACTCTGCATGGGCAACATTTTCCCTTGGGATGCCTGTGCACCAGTTGAACCCTATTTTGAGGTCATCAGTGGAATTTATGTGGGATACAGCCCTTGCACTCCCCCCGCCCCCGACAGAACAGAGGGCATTATCCTTCGTTGTCCTTCTAAAGGCTAAGGAAACTAAGCTTTGCTTCTCTCCAATCTCGTCTCCTTAGCCTCAGCCCATTAGGCTGGAAGGACTGCGTGGGATATAAATAAATACAAATCTCCTGGGTGCATGTCTCCAACGGTTTCAGTGCAGCAAAGCTCCCGAAGTTCAAAGTTTAATGCAAACGTCTGAAGCGAACACAATTTATTCTAAATTGCTTCACTTGATCCCGCGACCCAGGAGAATTATCATTTGAGAAGACCCTGGATCAGTAGCACTGAAAGGCAAACAGGCAGGAGTTAGTACTGAAAGGAGAAGGTGTTGCTTTGGCTTGCAGATCCCTCCTTGGAGGAATTCCACGGGAGCCGCACAAGCCCCGCTCCATCCGCTAGCTCACAGTGTGTGAGGGACTCCACCAAGGCATCCAACAAGGCTGTCGTAGGGAGATGAACCACTTTCCTGCCAAAGGTCACCCCTGCTTTGCTCATGCAAGGAACTGGTGGCTGGATGTCAGAACCAATAAGAGGACTATCCATAATGTTGGTACTTAAAAGAGTCCTGATGGTTGCTGCTGTAGCACATGTGATAATGCTACAGATCCCAAACTCTCCCAGGGCTGCTACAGGCGAACAGGACCGCAACATAAGTTGGTGAGGCTTGTCTTTTTTTGGGGGTGGGGGGCTAACAGGTGTGCAACAATCCCAATAAGCAGCCAGCTTCACATCCCCAGGCGCAAAGGCCCCTCTAGATCTGCAGCACGCTCTTCTTGAGCCTGGTTCAAATTCCCACTTTATTTGTCCACATCGGTCTCTTCTCATCAGCCAACGAGTGCCAAGAGGCATGTCTGACTTTGCACTAGATGCTCATCTCCCTGGGGAATGAGTGAACCACGAGCCCTGGCCTCTCCGAGGGAGACCACTTCACAGCTGAACTCCTATGACATAGGTCTCTCTACTGCAGGGCACTGGCGTTTTAGAACCAGCTGCATTTCGGCACCAGGGAAGCCTGCAAGTGTCTGACTAGTTCACAGCTAGATTCTTGTCCCGAAGGAGAGTCAGTGAGTGTTAACTGCGGGGAGGAAAGAGACCTGATGTCCAGATAATGGTTGTAAACTGGCACCATTGTGTTGAGTTGAATGGACCAATGCAGAATCACACCTACCCAGTATATTTTTTTTTAAACAGACTTAAGGAGCAGCACTGAATGAATGAAAATTTTCTTCCTCTTGTCTTTTGCTAGCTCAGCTCTAGAGTAAGGCAGGCTGACCTTGGTTATAGCACTGGACTGAGACTCAGGAAATCAGAGTTTGAGTGCTGCTTCTATCATAGATTCACTGTTTTGCATCTGGCCAGTCAATTGCTCTCTGCCTCAGTTCCCATCTGCAAAACAGATACTTAAAGCTCATCTGAATTTTTTAACCCTTTTTTTGTTTGTTTGAATAATGCTGTTTGAAACTGAAACATTTCCTGCAAACACCTTGATTTTGACAGTCTGAGCTCCAGGGTGAATTTTCTAGTCACTTCCAGAGGACAAGGCCTGAATCCAAATCCGAATTTTTCAATCTGAAAACGGCCTTTCCGACACAATTCTATTTCATTCCGAAGGTGTTCTCCTGAGCCTAATGTGGAACAAAAAATGTTGGAACCTTGCTAGTTGCCACGAAATGGCATTGTCATTTTCCAGCTGCTCCAGTGATTATACATCCTTGGTCTGTCATCTCTGGATAGACTGTAAACTTTTGGGGGCAGGGACAATCCCTGACTATGGGCACATACAATGCCTGGCAGAATGGGGTCCTAGTCTCAGTTGGGAACTGTATGGTCTATTCTGTAACACTAAAATTGACCAAGGAGTTAATCCCAATCAGGATTAAGGCCCTGATTCTGCAAACGGACCTGTATGGACTGGCCCCTCTGCCCAGGCAGAACCCCACTGAACTTGATAGGCCTGTGTGTGGGCATATGAGCACATCCATAGCACCTCTGTAGAAAATGTTCATAGAGTCCTTACATGGTATTTGGCTTTGGTCAGTTAAATGTGACTTTTCCACACTGTAAAAACCTGGGTGGTATTTTGTGATGTTTCTGTCTTCCTCGGGTGCCCAAGAAACAACTCCCTGCAATCCCAAGCTTTGATGAATCTTCACTGTTCCAATCTTCTTCATTACTGGCTCTAAGAACAACACTGAAGATAGACCCAAGTGCAAAATTTGGCTTCAGAGCCAAACTTCCCACATTTTGGGTGTACCTGGATCAACAGCTTTGGTTTGGCTTGGCCTGTAATAGAGCTATAAGTCAGTGACAAATTTTGGCTCTGAACTCCCTAAATTAAGACTCGGGACTACGGGGTTGATTCTTGACTTCCAGCTTGGTCATTTGTCTACTGCAGAATCGCTCAGATCATTTTTCCAGCAGGGATCTGCAAGATTCGTTCCCATTGATTGCACCATATTCCACATAAAACTCACTCAGAATTCTGTTCCAGAGAAGAAAAGAATGCAAATGAGGTAATTATGAGCTCCACTTACCTTTCTAACCCCTGTGCATTACGTCTGCATTAATACCTCGCATGTTCTCTGAAGTGGAAAAAATCGGAGACATGGGGAGGAAATTCTGTATGTAAAGATGATCTTGACTTATGCAAGTTTGGGGGAAGGTTATTTGAAGCTGGTGAATGGGGTAAGCATTAACCTTGATTGCTATGTCTTAAGGACAGACAAACTCTAATTTCTGGCACAGGCAAAACACACATCAGAGTTACTAAGTGTTGCCCCAATAGAGCACTGGAGGATTTGGGCTCTAAACATGTCTTAATAATAATAATAAATAATAATAAGCAAGTACTGCATGCAAACAGAAACAAACATTCAAAAGTGTTTGATCAATATACTCACCACAGGGCTAAACCCAGAGGTTCTTAGATCCTAACTTGGTTAGGCAGGTATTAGCAATGAACTCTTCAAGAGTTTATTCTTTTGTACCCTTACAAACGATGGAATTGCCAGTTGCTGACATTAGCTAAAAAGCAGGCTTACTTTGGTGTGGGGTCACTACTATTTCAGTGTGCACAAGCCTTGTTGTTTATTAACTATCCCTAATAACTGGGCCTCTTTCCTCTATTTTATCAATTACCTTTCAGGTCCAGTTTTTCCAGTTCAGTCACATTCTTTTAAGGCCTTCCCACAAACCTGCCTTTTATGTGCCCTACAGAAAGACATTTTGTCTTTTTAAGCTAGTTTAATCCTTTATTTTACTTCAGCTACAAAACACACATCTTTTTCTTCGTTCCTACAGTCACCCATTGGGTAAAGAGAGAATTCTAGGAGCCTAATTCCCCTCTTACTTTGCACTAGGAAACTCCTGAATCATGGAGTTACTCCTGATTTACACTACAGGAAAATCAGGTAGATATATTTCCCTATCTAAGAAAGCAATGCTTAATCAGCTCTGCTGGATGCAAACCAGCTATTAGAGAACCAAGATATGGCCTCGTTAGACCATTACACTATCCAAAGACGTATCAAGGGAAGGACACCAGAAATGAGCTAAATTCTATTGAGAAATGCTAAGTCATGACAAGAAGGACACACGAGTATTCCATGGGGTGGAAGTGTCATCCCCTCATGGAACTGAAACATAGAACAGAAAACAATAGTTAAATCTTAGCTTAGATCAATCCAGAGTATCGAGACACATCTTCAGTCTTGATCCCTATTTTGAGAAGTATATAGCAAGGTCTAGGAAGTAGGGGACAGACTTCAACTAAGATCCTGTATCAAGGACAGCTCAAACATTTGCAGGGGCTTGAAATCTAGCTCTGAACTGTTCATCTTGTTCCTAGCTTCATAGTGGGTCAAACCTGCTGATTGAGGCCACCTTATGGGCCAGGCTGTGATATTGTTACACTGAGCAGTATTTTTCTCAACAAGTACTCCAACTGACTTCAGTGGGACTACTCCTGGCTTAAGGTAGTAGATACCATAAGTGCAGGGATCTCAGTCTAGCTTGACACTTAAGTAAATAGAAGGACACGTCAGTGGAAGATTAACATCAAAGTCTTCCTTTACTAGGTTATTTTTCTTTGGGAGAAAGACAGATTTAAGAAAGCAGCTGCTATCCTGCAATGTTTAAGGTAGAGTCGATGGAGAGAAAGATAATACATTGAAGCTCTTGTGGGCCTTTATCTAATTAGATTTCCACAAGACTATCTGATAAGGACACATATTTCCCCTGCTGTAGAAATAAAGGCTACGGGTAATTATAGAAGATGGAACAACACACACCATTGCAGACTGATAGAGATTAGTGTTATGGCTAAAGTATATCCTGGCCCAATAGCAAGGTTGTTTCTGTTTCCGATACAGTATTTAAATGACTTAAATGATGAAATCAACAGCAGGAAGGCCCTCTTAATTTGCTAATAACAGAAAAGCAAATGGAGGATAAACCAGTCTCAGTGACATTGGTGGGATCCAGCCGGATTTTGGCAGATTAAAACTCAGAGCCCCTGTGTAGCAGATAGCACTTCCATGGACTGCATTAAAATGCAAAGTTAGCTAATGAATTTCTGATCAGAAAAGGCTCAAAACTATAGTTCCATGACATAAACTTTTCCCTCGTTTTTAATGATCCCTCCTACTTTATATTATATTCCTCTTATAAAGAAATGAAACCCCAAATATAATAGTCAATGGAGCCGAGAAAGAAAACAGAGGTGTTTTCCCACACTCTTCTGAAGTCCAAATGAAAACAAATTAAGTGTAAAAAGAAAAATCGATGGTAAATAGAACCTCACAGAAGTAAACAAATGGAGAAGAAGAAACATGCTCCAGAATCCAGCGGCATATGTTTTTTATCATATGGTCTCCACCAGTACAAACCTTCTGGGAGATCTTCAGAGGATGTGATCCCACTTTTAATGAAGCCTGGAGAAGAGAGGTTAGGAACGGGCTGATCGATAAAGCATAGGTGCATCCAGAAGTCGGCAGTATGTACATTCAAAGGGAAAACAAGCAAGTAAACAAAGCCCTGGAAGTGGAGAATATTATTGCACTTTTAACTTTGCAAGGTGCAAACATATATCTTGGTTGGGCCAAAGATTCAGCAAAGATGCTCTGAGCTGAAGCAAGCGCATAAAAGGCAGAGAAGAGGAAAGTGAACATTTTCAGCTCTAGATGATGCAGTCGGTATCTCTGTATCCCCTTGTGCTGAGAAAAGTCTGTAGGTGGGAGACTTCTTTAATGAGGAAAAGCATAAGGGTGGTTTTTGAATGGTAACACTAGGAAAGGGACAGAGTGAAAGCTGGTGGCACATAAGGAAAAGTTAAAATTCATATAGTTCTCTGGGCCTGGATACTTCTCTTGGTGTGTCTGTAACTGAAGGAAGTGTCCTGTATGCAGGCAATTACTGTGTAGCTCTTAGTACAGATTGTATGCTCATCTCTGTCTAATCATTTTACATTTAAAGGCCTGGATTGTCGCTTGAAATATGTATGGTGCATACGCCTATCCCCTTCAGTGGCTGCCCTGTAGTGAGTTTCCTGCTTGCGTCACTCCCATGTAGCACTAGTAGGCTCTTTGGCAAGGTCAGTGGCAGGATCTTCAAGGAGGTTCTCTGACAAGATTACATGCATCAGACGATCTTCATTTCTCTTTCCTGATGCTCTGAAGTCATCCTTGGTTTATTTGTGTTCCCTTCCTTCTTCATAGTGTCCATGTGATGTAGAGGAAGGAAGGCTGACTTATACTCAAGGCAGAGTGAGAGTCAGAATACCTGGTTTCAACTCCTGCTCCAGGTTTGATCTTAGTAAATCCCTTTAGGTCCTGATCCAGTAAAGCACACACTTCATTTTCGGGTCCAGATAAATCTCATTGGCTTAAGTGAATGCTTTGATATCAGCCAGGCTATTCATGTGTTTAAAGTAAAGCAGATGCTTAAGCGCTTTACTGAATCCAGGCCTTGCATGCGCTGAACCTCAGTGTCGTCATTTGGAAAAGCAGGGTAGTACTGTCCTACCTGCTGGGGTTTGTAACAAGGATACATTCAGTAGAGTATATGACAGGGGTGGTCAAACTTACTGACCCTCTGAGCCGCATACAATAATCTTCAGAAGTTCGAGAGCTGCAATTAGTGCACAACCTGCCCCATGGGGAAACACCTGGTGAGGCACAGGGCTTCTTCCCCGATGCCTCCCCATAGGGCTAAAGTCCTTAACCCCTCTCCCTGCATGGTAGATGCCCCTAGTCCCACCATCCCACTGCAGGGCAGAAAGCCCTAGTCCCACCACCCTGCTACAGGGCAAAAGCCCTGATCTCTCCTTCCTGACCAGTCTGGTAGGCGGAGAGTGAGGGGACATATAAGGGGCTCTGTGAACCACACTTTAACTGTGAAAGGGCCACATGCAGTTCATGAGCGCAGATAGGCCACACCTGGTGCTCAGATGCCAGTCTTCTGAGCACCAGAGAAATTGGGAGCTTTATCCTTCTTTTGTACATGTACCCTCTGTGTTGGCTTCTGCAGCGGGAATAGGTGCTGTATATATATGTAAGTCAATGACATGCATTCTAGAGGATGGTCACAACAGAAGTGATTTGGGGTTTGCTACATCTCATCCATTAGATTTGGGTTTTGCAAGGCTGGTTTGAACTGAGTTCCCATTTCACGTGTGCAAACTTGCCCTTCACTGCCAACCACAAGGCACGTCAGTGGCAGAGTGTAAGACCACACCAAGGAGTTCAAGAAGAGAATTAAACAGAGCATCGAGTCTGGGGCTGGCACTGAGCAGAACAAGTGCTATTTCGAAGTGCACCACATAAATCCTCCGCTTGGCAACTGGCACTCAATGTCTCTCATGGCACCATTGCCTCAGTGATTAGCGACGGCTAATTGTTTACATTTTACACTCGTCTCCATGTAATGGGTTTGTTTGGTGCAGTACAGACTCTGTGGCTTATGGAAGAAGTTGGCTACCTTGAAATAAGTTGTGTATTTTGACCAAGGTGGGCCAGGACTCGAACCATTTATCCAAATCCTGGTGGCAAAATGCCCTATTTAAATCTCTTATATTACTGCCTGGGCTGAGCTTAACTCAGCCACTTAGTTGCTGTTCAGCTTTGGGAAAGTTATTTAACATATCCTTGCTTCAGGCGATCTCTCTTAGGGCTTGTCTACACTACCACGTGGGGTTGATCTAAGATGCACAACTTCGGCTATGTGAATAGTGTAGCTGAAGTCAACATACTTAGATCTACTTACCATGCTGTTTTCACTGCGGTAAGTCGGCAGCTGGGGCTCTCCCGTCAACTCCGCTTGCACTCCTCATTCTTGTGGCATACCGGAGTCGACGGGAGAGTGCTCAGCAGTTGATTTATCACATCTTCACTAGACACGATAAATCGACCCTCACTGGATTGATCATTGCCTGCAGATCTGGCGGGAGTGTAGACAAGCCCTTAGTCTGGACGGAGCTAGCAGAGTGGAAACCAGTGCCCTCCACTCTTACATGTGCCCATGAAAGTGATGGCATTGAACTAGGGAACTGGAGGTCAGACTAGATGATCATGACGGTCCCTTCTAGGCTTAAAGTCTATGAGTCTCTCTCTCTTCAGACCTCACTTCTCATTATTTAGACTTTCCTACCTTAGTAGGAATCAGTTTATTTTTATTTTCTCTCCATCAGATTGATGGATCATCCAGTTGTTGCCTCAGATGTACATTAAACCAGCAGCATGTATGGAGACCTCATATGATCTGGTGCATTCTCAGACCCCATTGGGCTTTTGGAACCGGACCCGTGCGTTCAAGTTGCTTCAGAATAGATAAGCCGAAAATTAGTCTTAATTTAGCCTCTGTAATTGTCTTTGCATCAGTTAGTGGGGTGGGGGCAGGGAAGAAGTGTGTGGTTAGAAATGCAAAAGAGTTTCCTTATTTTTCATTATTTATTTTATGTGGCATGGAGCAGTTTTCTTCCTCCAGGGAAGCCGCTTGCTTGAACTTATTGCAATAAATAAATAAAACAAAAGATTCTTGGGAACGTCCTGATTTGATTAATTTTGCTGCGAGGAACTTCTTTAAAAAAAAAAAAGAAAAAAACACCCCACCACAACAAAATAACCCTTATTTTTAGTTCTGTCCTTCATTGCATTTCTTACTGACCTCCAGCTGGTTCTTAGCCCTTGGCAATTATTGCAGTTTTACGCTGAGGTTCCCTGGCAGCGCCTCAGTTCAGCAAAGAACTTAAATATGTTCTTGTCCCTCTTTATTCAGTACTTAAGCACATGCAGAAGTGCTTTGCTGAATATGGATGGACTTAATCTGCTAAAGGTATGCACCTTCTTGCGTTCATTATTAAATATGGATGGAGTTAAGCACATGCTTAAAGAGATGCAAGTGCGGAATCAGGGCCATTAAGAGAAACTGTGTACTAGTAGTTAATGAAAGGGAGTGGAGCTGCCCCGGAGAAGGTGCCAACTGAGAGTTGAGACTCCTCCTTTTTTTCATGAGCCCATCTGCTTTTATATTTCACGTCGCACGTCCCGTCAGTTCCCGGCCCACACCGGGAAAGCTCATCATCCAGCCAGCTGACCAAATTCATTGATGAATCCAGGGCATCTGCTGCCTGAGGCAGGTTGCACATACTCTACGAAGAAGATTGGATGTGCTACTTAATCTCTCTGTCTCAGTTTCCCATTCTGTATGGTGGGGTAATACTTACCTAAGGGACATCACTGTGGTGACATGAGGCTTAATGTATATAAACTCTTCTTCATACTGGGATGAAAGAACTATAGAAGGGAATGCTTCTACCTCTAACTCAACTGTTACCCCAAAATAAAAGCCTGTCCACACACACAACCCCATCACTCAAGTCTGATGGTGCTTTTACCTCAAGTTGGCTGGCCTGAAAGGGGATACAGGCTGAAACTCAGTGAGCACGACTTGTCAGCTGCTAACGTGAGCTAGCTCCACTCAAGTGCCACTAGTCCTCCAGTACCTTCCCACAATTCCCCTCGTGGGCCAAGAAAGGATAGACAAGTTCTCCCATGATTCTCTGGGAGAGAATTCATAGGGCGGCTCCGCTTACTGCAGTTCTAAGAACAACGGGATACGCTCTCAGAAGTCTCAGCACTGCACTTGGGTGAGCACAGTGCCAGTGTGGACACAACAGCTGTAGCATTATCTCAATGTGGCTGCTCTCACTCAGGCGAGGCTAGCTCAAGAGAAGTAACTCCTGCGAGTAACTCGAGTTAACTTTGCAGTCAGACTGACCCATTGATTTCAAAGGTCAGGTTAAAGCTAAGGGTTTTGCTGGATTGAAACTTTCGGGAGAGATCTGTCTCCCACAGCCAGCTCCCCCGATGTACTGCTGAATATAAAGCAGTAGAAGTGATGACAATGTAACAAAATCAAAGAAACATTTTCCCTGCTTTGTCATCTAGATTTAAAAGCATTTCACCCAAGCTCAAATAACATTATTTAGTATCAATTATCCTTCCATTGAGGGCTGCGAGGGGTTGTGAGGCTGGCGTTTGTATCTCATTAGCATGTCTTCCTGGTTAACCATTTGCAATATTAGCTCCCTTTGATCTCGTCTTTGATTATGTCATGCGACAAAAGCCCATGTAATCGGCTGTTGTTTCCATTAATGGCAGTGCTGCGCTCCTCTTTGACAAGCTAATTTGTTATCATTGCCTCCTCCTTTGTGTATCTCAGCCAAGATGACCCCCTCTCCCCCGCCCAGCCTGTGTAGAAATGACAGGTGCTTATCCATCCAGGACAGCACCGTTCACTCCAAAGAGGCCGCATGAATATGACTAAACAGAGACCAGATATTAATGCTTTAGCACAAGGGCAGGAGGACTAGATGACTCAGAGGACTGATGATGGAATTCAAGCTTCTTACAATTCTAGTTTGCCAGGTCAGTAGAAGTTCTGTGCCCTGTGAGGTCGCTATGCTCAAAAGAGGTAAGAGCAGACCTCCAGCAAGTGGAATTTAGCTTAGCTCTAAGATCTAGCCCGTTATCAGCTGCTCAGCATTTGGTGGCCTGTGCAAAATTAACTGGTAATCTCACTCCAACTTTTAGTGTAATGGGTAAACTACAGAAGACAGGGTGGGTCAGCAGGTACATAGTAGACTACAGAGCATTGTGGGGGTCAAATCCAACCAAGGCTGGCCATAAAAGAAAGCTGTGACCATCTTGTCATCTTTGTGAAATGAGTTTGGTAGGCTTGGTCCATCTCACAAGGATTAGCGCGGTGGCTGTCTTTAACCAGCTACCTACCTCACTGCCCGTCTCATTAAAGAGATTGAGCCTGGGATGTGTTATGGAGAATGAATAAACTTTGCAAGCTAAGGATTGAGAAATGCAGGGTGGGAAGGTAAGCTTGCACTGTCTTAGCCCAAGATTCACCTAACTCACGTGTAAGCAGAGGGTGCCAATCAGCCTCTAGAGCAGTCACTCTGTCATCTTTGACTTATTCATTACGGATGTAATTCCCTGAGCAGAGGGCCAGCACAATGCCCATGCACCAAGTAAGCCTAATTTCTTAGAGTATTAGAAACATAGGTCTGCAAAAGACCTTGAGAAGTCATCATGTCCAGTTCCTTGTTCTGAGGCAGGACCATGTGAACCTAGACCATCTCTGACAGGTGTTTTTGTCCAACCTGCTTTTAAAAACCTCCAGTGATGGAGATTCTACAGCTTAACATAAGAACGGCCACACTGGGTCAGATCAAAGATCCATCTAGGCTAGTATCCTGTCTTCCGACAGTGGCCAATGCCAGGTGCCCCAGAGGGAATGAACAGAACAGGGAATAATCACGTGATCCATCCCCTGTCTCCATTCCCAGATTCTGGCAAACAGAGGCTAGGGACATAGGCACCGATTCCGTGGGTGCTCTGGGGCTGGAGCACCCCCAGGGGGAAAATTGGTGTGTTCATAGCACCCACTGGCAGCTCCTGCCCCGCCCCGCTCACCCCAGCTTACCTCCGCTCCTAGTTCTTGTGTTATGAGAAGGTGTAAATAATATTCCTTATTTACTTTCTCCACACCAGTTATGCCAGCCATATCGTCCTCTTTATAACAGCCATTAACATATTTGAAGACTGTTATCAGGTTCCCCCTCAGTCTTCTTTTCTTTGGACTAAACATGCCCAGTATTTTTAACCTTTACTCACAGGTCAAGTTTACTAAACCTTTTAGAATTTTTGTTGCTTTCCTCTGGACTCTCTTCAATTTATCCATATCAAGTGTGGTTCCTAGAATTGGACACACTGCTCCAGCTGAGGCCTCCGCAGTGCCATGCAGAGGACAATTACTTCCTGTATCTTATATACAACACACCTTTTAATACACCCCAGAATGATATTATCTTTTTCACAACTACATCATATTGTTGACTCATATTCCATTTGTGATTCACTATAACCCCCAGATCCTTTTTGGCAATAACTTAAATGGCACTTAAATGGCACCTTGGCTTATGTTAGCCCTCTGCACTGGGGTAAATTTCATATATATAATAAAATTTGTTCCCAATACCATTGAACAACCCAAATAATAGACTTCTATTTACTTGAAGCATGAATGCAAGTGTTTCCAATGAAACGAGGATGATTAAAACAAACCGTGAGCAATGAAAATACCAATGCTTGGAAGACACAAAAGGATAATAATCATCCTTAACTTGAACACATGGTGTGCAGTGCCCAGGGATTCCATTATTAGTTTTTCATGCTTCTCTGATGCTAAAAAGCAATCAGGGGCCATAAAACTTGGAGGCCTCTTTGAAGCATAAAATGGTTTCTTGTGCGAATCAGTTATTTGCTCCATTCCATGTGGCAGCTGCATGGAGCAAAATATATCTAATCCATTAAGGAGAGTGTAAATTAGTGGTGGCTGGCCCATGCTGCATAATGGAGGATTTTCTTTTGTGGCATAAAAGATGCAGATCTAGGTCTACAGAGAGATTTAGGTACCAAACTGCTACTTTAAGCACCTTAAAAGTCCAATATTTAGATCCAGTCAGCGGCTGCCTAGCCCTACCGTACTGATTGTGCTTCCTTCCCCATAACCTCCAGTCCCATGGATAGAAGACTCACCCAGAAAACAGGAGACACACACCCTCCCACGTCAATTCCTCTGATGACAGAACAAGGAGCAATGGTCTCAAGTTGCAGTGGGGAAGGTCTAGCTTAGATATTAGGAAAAACTATTTCACAAGAAGGGTGGTGAAGCACTAGAATGGGTTACCTAGGGAGGTGGTGGAATCTCCATCCTTAGAGGTTTTTAAGGCCTGGCTCGGTAAAGCCCAGGTTGGGATGATTTAGTTGAGGTTGGTCCTGCTCTGAGCAGGGGATTGGACTAGATGACCTCTTACGGTCTCTTCCAACCCTAATATTCTATGATTGTATGATTCTACATGGAACATAGGCTTTAGCTCAGCTATTCCATCTCCAAGGCAACTGCCCAGGCTATGAGCTATTCTGGAGTGGGTCTCTGTCCATCACTCCTGTTGAAGATGTTCTACTTCATATAACTAATGAATATTCATTGGGTGACAGAAAGAGTGAGACTGACTCTTTAGCTTAGTGGTTAGGGACTCCCCTGGGATGTGGGAGACCCATGTTTAACCCCTGTTCCAATGGATATTTGGTTATAATGAAACAGCTTCAATAGGCCGGCGCTAAGGTACTCACCTATGAGAGAGATCTACATTCAAGTTCCTTCTCCACATTATTACACAACCTGGGTGAGTGCTCTAACTGCTGGGCTAAAGGGCCTACCATCTCCTTAGTTTTTTGCAATAAAAAGCTTCCTCTTGAACCAAAACAGACCAAGAGCCCAGGGGTGTCAGATGCTGAGAAGATTCTGTTATTAAATCCTGCTCACCTACAACTCTCATTGACTTCACATCTGTGCCATCAGGCCCTACTATGTTGAGAGCCTGTGTTATTCAGGAAGTCAGACTAGACAATCACAATGGGGCTTTCTGGCCTTAAAATCTATGACTCTCAAGACCATTCAAAGAATTTACAGTTAATTTTTCTAAAGTTGTCTCAAGTTTTTAGGTGCCCAGTTTGAGACCCCTTGGTCCTAATCTGCAGATGTGCTGGGCCCTGAGTTGAAGTCCATGGGAGCTGTGGGCACTCAGTACCTTTGGAAATCAGGCGTGCAGTTTCTCACGTTGAGCACCCGAACGTAGACGCCACTTCTGAAAATCCTGTCTCTTCAGTTTGCCTTTAAATAGGGTTGAAAGCTACAAGAATCCACATGGATCAGAGGGAGTTTCTAGAGGTTAAAAAGAAAGCTAATGAGCCATCTTTACTGCATGAGACAGCCTGTTACTCTGAAGCAAGGCATAATGGTGATTTTAGCTCCAGTCTATTCCAGCCAGAGAATCCCAGAGCTCCGAAGTGCATCCATTATTATCCAGACTTGTCAGGAGCTAATCACCTGCATTCCAGGTTTGTAAGGTTACTTTTAAGGCTTACTTTAACCTTACCTAGCAGATGAATGTTTGTATGGCTTCAGCCTGATAACGAAACCATTAGCATTCATTAAGTGTGGTCATAAATCTTTCTCTCCTGAAATAGCAATAATGGAGCCTTCCAGCCATTCTAACAAATGCCATGTCTAATCTTTCCCCTGCGATGCCTTGTGTGTAGCTTGCTTGCTGGGAAAAGCCTGCAGATTCTAGGCATGCTGGAAGGAGAATAGGTTTCCGTCATCATTCCTGAGAAAGCTGGAGAGTTAGAAAAACAAAACCTCTGACTTTCCCCAGAAAAGTGGTTTCTATATAAACTTCCTTCCATAGTTACAGAGGGGCATAAGAATTGCCAGGCTGGATTGGAGCAGTGGTATCCTGTCTCTGATCAGTATGAACAGATGCTTCAGAAGTGGGTGTGGGAAACTCCATAACAGGCAATTAGGTAATAACCTTTGCACTAGAAAAATTGCTTCATAACCTGGACAATTAGAAAATGACTTATACCCTGGAGAGTGTGGGTTTGTGTCCCTTATAATGATTATCGTCTTTCGCATGACTGTTTTAAATTCCTCATCTCACCATAATCCTGTGGTGAAGAATTCCACAGATTATTTATATACTTTGAAAGAAAGTTTTAAATTTACTTATTTTAAATGTTGCCTACTACATTTAATTGATTGTCCTTTGTGGTATAGTAGCACTCTGAGAGAGGGTATAAATGTTCTATGCTTTATATACATTTCACTTATCCCCTCCTATTGTGACATTTCTATAGCATATAATGAATGAGCAAGAAAATAAAGAGAAAGGACACTGAAAGAGAAGATGGTGTCCGGCAGGAGAGAGAACTGTTAAAGGGGCATTTAATGGACATTTATATAGTTTTACAAAATCCACAGCTGTGGTACAAATAACCCTTGAGATTATCAGAACTGTGAATGCATTAAAAACGCCTCCTGTACTTTTCACCATATAGAGGGCATAATCCTGCATTCAGAACGCCTGCTGACAATGGGATGTATCTCTTGAAGCAGAGGTGCTGTCTTCTCCATCACTTGGGAAGGGGGAGGGTGGTTAAATCAAGATTGGGTGTCTTTTTAGAAACAGATCTGTTCTACTTCAGTTGAGTCAATGCAGGAATCACCAGGGAAAGTTCTAGCTTGTATTGTGCAGGAGGTCAGACTGGATGAGCACAGTGGTACCTTCTGGTGTTTACAAATTGATGCATGCTGACTGTGTATTTTGGTTTTGTTAATTCATTAATAAATGCATGGAGCTGGTTGAAAAATTTCAATATTTAGAATTCTTTGATTAAAAAAAAGAGTTGGTGGGAAAAAATTGCCCTTTTTCCAACATCCCCATAGCTTCATTTAAATCTTGTAATTCTATTCGTATTAGAATACAGATTTCATTACAGTTGCTAGAAGAACCCTCTCCAATATATCATACCCGTAGCCCTGGAATTCAGTAAGAACACAGAGATATTTTCCCAGCGGGTTACAAGCAGTTAGAATTCATCAAGGAAAAAAAAAGGGAAATAAATACTAGCAGTCATACCGTTGTAAGCCCAAGTGGGGCTTTCGAAGGGATAGAGAAAGATGTTTTCTTTTGAAGGGATGGAGAAAAGAGAGTTGCTAACTGTGATTTGAAATGAAATGGAGAGTTTGATGCCTCATCCATAAACTCATAGAAGTCAATGAGAGTTTGAGAGGAGGAGAGGAGAAGGCTTTCAGAGCAAGGGTAGCGACATTTTATGAAGGGGCAATGCTAGAGCTGAAAGGAGGGTACAGGCGAGGAAAAGACTTGATAGGTGCCACTGGGCTACTACTCCGCAGCTGATTACTCTCGCTTTCAATCCCCAACCCTCCCCTATTCTTCAAAGAACTTAAACACGTGCTTCACCTTAAAGCCATCCTAAAGCATGTGCTTAAAGGGAAGCATGTTCTAAAGCAGTTTGCTGAATGAGTTTTTATGACAATAGTAATGGAAAAGACTCTGAGCATGGCTAGGCTGGGTGAAGAGTGAATGAGCAGTGTGGCTAACGTGCCATGGTCCAAATATTCAAGGGGGCTAATGATTTTGGGTGCCTAACTTGAAGCACCTTAAAGGGGCCTGATTTTCAGAGTGCGGGTGCTTAGCACTTCCTGAAAACCAGATCCTTTAGTTTTCTCAAGTTGGTTCCCAAATCAGTATGCAAATTCTGGCCCAGTTATGTATTGCTGAATGCACTGTTCCAGTATGGCTACCAATTACTGCCTATGGAAGGCAATGGACAAACATTTGGCTGGGTTAAAAAACTGCTTTGCCCTAGGTTTGATGTTACATTTCAGCTTGGTATAAGACAGGGCCATAAAATTCTGAATGAGATAAGAAAGCAAACAGGAAAAATCCTGTTTTGTGTTCATGAAGGAGGCACTTCATAATTATTTCATTATCTATGCATTATTTTTTATCACCAACTTCTAAGTCTTATTCTATTATCCAAAGCCCCTAGGAGTGAATATAATAGTGTCTCCACAAACAGGAAGAAAGACTTAAAGACTCCTTCAGAATAAATTAAAAATGAAACACCAGTGAACTTATAAAGCTTTATTATCTTTGGAAGTGAGTTTTGGGTCTCCCTAGAAAACTAACCCCCTGAGTATTGTATGCTATAGCATTTCTTGGGAAAGTTTGCTAGCGTTTTCTAGACTGAGCAAGAAATTTAACTCTTTTGACTCCCTCAATTGATGAATTGAGCCTTTTTCCTGGATGCAAATTGTCTGACACCAACTTTTTATTTCCTGATCTATTTGTTGCTAGAAATTATTTCTAAATTTCCATATTTGCACTGTTCATGAACAGCTGGTTTAGCATATCAGCGAGACAGATCGATAGATTGGTTGATCAACAGGTAGATAATTCTATCAATAGATAGATTGTCTACACTTACTCATTGTGCTGCTGTGTCCCCTTCTAGTGGCTGGGACAGACACAGCAGTTAATGAGCATGCTACAGACTTTGTGCTAACAGGGATGAGTCTTTTAGATGAGGCAATGGAGGCTTGTGGGTTTAGATCTAGAAGTCTTTTATTCTACCCCTGCTAGTAATGACCCACCCGGAGGCATCAACATTAGACTTTTTCAAGCTATGCCACATCTTTTTGATGCGACCAGGCTATTTGCTAGGCTGGGGGCCTGTTGTTCCCTCTCTCTCTCTCTCTGTCTCTTTCTCACGGTGAAAAATTTCAAAACATCTCGGTTTCGTTCCACGTTGGAAAGGAAAAAATGTCAAAAATGCGACATTTTTGGCAAAATGGACTTTGTGTTTTCCAGGCAGCCCTCAAAGTCAACATCCCAATGGGAACGTTGATTTCATTTTGTATTACTCGTTACGTTTATTACAGCAGTGCCTTCGGACCAGCCAAGATCACAAGTGCATAGTGCTGGGCATTTGCCACTGAGTCTGCACAGTGAGCACTTGTGTGAAATCAGGAGAGAACAAGGCACTTTCACATGCATCTGTGTGATCACTGTTTCCACAGAGTGACTCGTTAATGGCAACCACTAGGTTCCTTCTTCCTTGTTCTGATCCTTCAGTTACATGTTTCCTAGGATGTTCCCATTTGTCTATTTACAGGTTGAAATTCCTCTTTCTACTCAGGACCTGCAAATGGTTGAGGGACCATGTAAGCCCAGACGGGTTTTGCTAGCAGTCTATCGTTATTATTATTTGCATAATAATAGAGGTCTCAACCAGAATCAGTCTCTATAGTGTGAAGTTCTGTAGAGGCACATACTAAGAGACAATAAACAAAGGGATGGAGAAAAAGAATGCAGAACTGGGACAAACATGCTTCTCTCTCAGTTGCCAGCCCAAGTTCCTGTCTACCGAACCACACAAGCACTCAAAGCACTCGCTATTATTTTTGCTTGTGAAAGTTCACCCAACTGTGTTTGATCTGAAGAAGGAAAACGCTTGTGGTTGAGTTTGAGCCTTGGGAGAACGTTCAGGTCAGCTCTTCTTTTATTCAGCCCTGTTTGTTCATCCCTGACATGTAGTGTACCGAACCAGCTCTGCGTCATGCATCACCCTTGCAACAGGGGAAAAAATCACTTTCATTACCCAGAAGTCTTCAAATCCATTCATCTTTCATGACTAGCTCTTATGCAGTTCAAGGCAACTGAGCCCTCTGCTGTCTGCTGGGGGAGGGGAAAAAAGAGAGAGAGGCGGGAGCTATCTGTATGAAATACAAAAGAAGACCATTTCCAAAGAGGTGCTTAAGACACGGTACATAGAGATCACATTGACAGTTAATTTGATTCGTGCCCATGTCTCCTGCCCGTCGTTCTGCAAACATTTGTCAAGGCACCACATTTGCCATGATCTCAATGAGCAGCGTGAATGGTTTCAGAACACCCCTGTCCCCCATTTGCCGCTGGTCTGAAAGCTTTATGGCTCCCCGGCCCCTCGCTGATGGCCTGACGCAGTGGCGTGTGAGCCGCTGATAAAGAACACCTGCTCTTTGGAAACAGGCAGCATGGATTAGTTCCAGAGCCCCTGGAGAATTATGGGACCAGTTGGGAAGAGCTTCCTATGCTCGTGGGATCCCAGAGCTTGGTTTCAGCCTGAACATCTACACCGTCATTTTACAGCCCCCTTGCCTGAGCCAGCTGACATGGGGGTCAGCGAGGGGTGTTTAACTTCACCCTCACTGCAAAGTATGCTGAGTCCTCTGCCATCTCCTCCTGTACTGACCATCCGCACAGGCACCAACGGAGCTTTTCCTGCTGGCAAAGACCTCCAGGCTCCTTTCTGCTCTCAGCCAAACTCCTCTCCAGCGCTGGAAAAGCTTTGCACTGCTTACCACACCCATCACTGGGGGCTGCCTTTGCCCTGCCAGGGATGCCAGCTTTTATCACCCACCTCTCACGTTTTCACATGATCACCTTCATTGCTCTCACATGCTGTCAACAACTGCAGAACCAGCTCTTTGTCCCCCCTTCAGATTCCTCCCTTAAAACTCTCTCTTACCATGATGCCCACAAGAACCTTGATAACACTTAGCCTACCTCTACACTGCACACTCCCTGCATTGGCATGTAAAGTACATGTGCTGCACGCTCCCCCTTGCACGGGTATCAATAGTCATGTAGACAGGGAGGCGCTGCTTAAGTGAGGATAGAGATGCCTGAACCCTGGGGTATGTACCCTACACAGCTCTCTGCACACCCAAGCTCTGCTTCCATCATCTACACAGCTATTTTGCCGTCTGCCTCCCCTCTGCTGGGATCTTTCCCCAGAGCAGAGGAAGACTCTGGCAGTACCCTTGATTTTTGCGCTATAGATTGTAAAGTCACAAAGGACCAATGTGATCATCTAGTCTGACCTCCTGCTTTAACAGAGGCCAAAGGAACCCCCTGAATCAAGTCCCATTTGAACTAGAGCAGATCTTTTGGAAAAACTTCCAATCTTGAATTTAAAATGGCCAGTGATTGAGAATCCACCATGACCCTTGGTAGGTTGTTTCAACTGTTAGTTACCCTCCTGGTTAAAAATCAGCACCGTATTTCTAGGCTAATCACCTTCTGTTCCCAGAGCTCATTACAGATACAAAGATCGTTGGTACAAATGCAACCATGTAATAGTCCCTCCCCTCTAAATAATAATTAAAAGAGCTGCAGGTCCTGTCCCCATCCATGGTGCATATATATAGCCATTTATTGTTACTCTGACTCTTTCACTGATTCTCCTTGTGTGTCTTGAGAGACAGGTGGCCACCCAGCCCCAATCTCCAACCACTTACTTCCTCTCTTTCTCTCTCTGTCTCTCCTGTCCTTCATTCACCAGGGAATACTGGTTGTAGCTAGAGTTCTTCCGCATGTTTCCCAACTCAGCTGTAGAACAAGGCAAGATGTCTTCCTGCACTATGAGCCTGCTCACCCAAAAAGGATGGTCCTTCAGTTAAGACACTGGCTGGGGAACCTGAAGATCTGAATTCAATTCACTTCTCTTCCACAGACCCTCTGTGGAACATGGGCCATGTCACTTAACCTCTCTATGCTTCAGGTCCCTCGGCTCTTAAATAGGAGTGACGATACAGGGGGTGGAGAAGCTCAATGAGTTAATGTTCATCTTGTGCTTAGATGCAGTGATGGTGGAGGATGGAGAGGCATCCAAGCCAGGTTTTCACCTTGGCAGTGTGAGAGCAAAGTCTAGTGTTACTTGGATGCTTAAAATTCCTGCTACCCTGCAGGAATGGGCATTTTCTTTTTAACAGGCACTCAGTGTGGTGCTTTGGTATTCAGGGCTGGGGTTTTATAGCTGGACAGGAGGAAATGTAAGCCTGAAGGGCAATGTCCTCTTCTCTAGGCAGGTTGGTTGCTTTTCACAAGTACTCCTTGTTGTTCTTGCAGGTGAGTCGATTTACTGCCAGTTTTCCCCGCTTTGGTTGAGTTTCTCTGAGCACACTTCTACCATACCAATGCCTTTTTCGCCCTAGGAACCGCATTCTCTCCAGACTGATCACTCGCCACGAGGCAAAACAACGGAGCCTCAAAAATGTGCCTTGAAATATCCCTGAGTCACTATATTAGGAGTCACTAGAATGTATCGCTGGCAAACCAACACATACAAAAAATTAATCACGGCGTCCTACTTTAGCATAGCTGGCAGCAGCAGAGCCGCAGCCGCTCTGCAGAATTGATTAACTACTTATTAAACAAGAGCCGTGGTGACAGAGCTTTAAAACATAGATCAAATTAAGGGTAGTGGAACTTCCAGGGGAGGGAGAATAAATGCAAGTGAATGTGAGGTTCAGTCACAACCTTGCATGATCCACAGGAGGCTGTTCTAGTGGCGATGGGGTGTTGTTATTACTTGTGTCTCAGAAGAAGTCAGAAGAGCCTACCCAGAACTGGTACCCTGTTGTGCCCCAGTGCCCGGTGAAAGTCAGCCCCGGGCCTGAAGAAGTTCTGGTTTATGTAGACAAAGGGTGCGAGGAAAAGCAGCAGCACAGAGAAATGCAGGGACTTGCCCACCTTCGCATAGCAGGTCAGTGGCAGACCAGGGAGAAGAACCCAGATCTCTTGAGCCAGTGGCCTAGACCACACTTCTTCTGGAGTTGTTGCTGAGTTCTGTTGTGCTTTGCATAGGGGTGCTCCTGGCCTTAATTAGATCCTCTGTCGCAGAGGAAGCAGTTGTCTTCAACTGTGTCATGCCAGAACTGGACAAACACAACCCCGAACGCTTTTTCAGTTGTGCTGTTTTGTCGCCATGGTCTGTTGCACATCCTCGAAGTGAATCCTCCAACACTGCAGGTTTGCAGGGTGCCCCTTTGGCATCTCCCTAGTCCAATTGATCAAGGGTGGGGCTGAGCTAATGCTTGTGAAGTGCTAGGCTGGCAGGTCTTTGGCAGCCCCATCAATTTCAGCAGTGTTGAAACTTGTATTAAAAAGGTAACAACCTTGTAGAGGATGAGTCCTGTTGCCTTCTAGTGGCTGGTCCATCCAGACAGGGGTCAAGTTCAAGTCAGAGATAAGGCCCAGTGAAGGAGATTAACCAGTACAACAAACTCCCATGGGACATGGTGGATTCTCCCTCTTGTGAAGGCTTCAGCTGAAGACAGGACATCTTTGTGGAAGAGATGCTTTAGTCAAGCATAAATTACTGGGCTCGATACAGGAGAAACTCTGCCTGTGTTCTACAGGAGGTCAAACTAGACCATCTAATGACATTGACTTTTGGCCTTAAAATTGATTTAAAAAGCTTTTTTAGGGCTCCCCTTTTAGATTCTGTTGCATTTCCTGTGCCATCTGTTGTGTTTTTAAACCCAAAGGTCTTGCATCTAATTGACTCTAGTCTATTTTGGGTTTTTCCAAATTCATGCTATGGCATCTAAATATCAGTCTTCTCCACCTTTAAATCCTGCTTCTTCAGGCTCTCGGCTTTGTTCAATTGTCCCTATGCCGGCTGTAATGTGGAATGGAAGGCTTCTGTAATGGAGTGATAGAACCATAACTTTCCCACATACCAGCAGGAAGAACAGTCTCTTATAGGAACTCAGTATTAGCCAATGGCATTCAAACTACCTAGACCTAAAATCCCCCAGGGGATAGGTGAAATCTTACGGCTTCAGGGTTGTATGTATAGTTCAGCTGTTTACAGCTAAAATTATTTTGTATCACAGTTCTCCTCTGCTACTAATTGGCACGACCTTGGGTGTAGCTGCTCTTTACTATCCTTTGACATCCATGTGCTATGAAGATGAATTAGTTATTTAGGTAGCAATCAGATTTCCTGGTTTAGCCAAAGTGCCTCCATTCCTCTTCAGACCTATTAAGGGCTGGATAAACTTTCAAGCTAATGCACATTGCAAATCCACTGCCACTCTGGAGATGTCAGCACCTACATATTTTCTTACTCGCTAATGAAAAAAGTCTTTAGGGGAAAAAAAATCCACACACACAAAACAGGCGTGGTGGAGAGCAAAGTCAATAGATCTTTCGAGTCCCAATTAACAGGGTTTGGGTTGCTGTCTGCCTTTATCAATCTCCAGCTCCAACTTAGCCTCCTAAAGTCAACAAACGGCCAGCTAGGTGTTGTGAATTGCAGCTCAGATTCAGAGGTAGCATCGGCCTCTCTCCAAGGAATGGGGGAAGTTTCTAAAGGATGCTATAGGCATGGGAGATAGCAAGCCATTCGTTTCAGGAGAAGGTCGGCTTTCCAGCCCTGCATGCCTCTGTCCTAACGATGCTGGAATAGGAGTGCAATAGATCTCAGGCTTCCCCCCAGCTCCTCCTGGCTCTGCTGTTTAACAAATCAGTGTCCTGACTCAGAGGTGACCTGCAAAGCTTTAAACAAGGGTAACAGTGGCTGCTGTCAGGGGAAGTGTCCATGTATGTCAGGGCAGAACTGGGTGCAAGTTTTCCCTCAGTTGACCTAGTCTGGTGGCTAAGGTACTGCACTAGCATTTAGAAGATCTGGCTTTAGTTCCTAGCTCACTCCCAGGTTGATCTTAGGCTTAGTCTACACTTAAAACTTACACCAGAATAGCTGTCAGACAGGTGGGTGAAAAGGTCCCCTTTCCCCCCACCTCTCTGAGATACAGCTGTGCCGACAAAACCCCAGGGTAGATGGAGTAGATGCAGCTATGCTAACAAAAGAGTGCTTCTGTTGGTGCAGAAAGAACAGGAGTACTTGTGGCACCTTAGAGACTAACAAATTTATTTAAGCATAAGCTTTCATAGGCTACAGCCCACTTCATCTGATGCATAGAATGGAACATATAGTAGGAAGATATGTGTATCTATATATACATACATCGAACATCCTACTATATGGGCTGGTCTTCACTAGGGCTGGGGATCAGCTGTAGATATGCAACTTCAGCTACGTTAATAACGTAGCTGAATTCGGCGTCTCTACAGCCGACTTACCTGCCGTCCTCATGGCGGCAGCGGACGGTGGCGTGCTCCCCCGTCGACTCCAGCTCACGCCTTTTCGCGAGCTGGAGTTACAGAGTCGATGGGGGCAGCGCTGGCGATCGATTTATCGCGTCCTGACGAGACGCGATAAATCGATCGCCAAAAAACTGATCGCTGCCGCGCGTGTGAAGACAAGCCCTATGTTTCATTCTATGCATCTGATGAAAAGGGCTATAGCCTACAAAAGCTTATGCTGAAATAAATTTGTTAGTCTCTAAGATGCCACAAGTACTCCTGTTCTTTTTGCGGATACAGACTAACACAGCTGCTACTCTGAAACCTGTTGGTGCAGCTAATGTTCAGGGAAGTGGAGAACCTAAGACAGCACAGGCTGTGTAGTGCAGTCCTAACTTAGGGTCTGTTTGTACTGCAATCAAATGTGTTCAAGCTAGCTAGATTGAATGGAGGTGCAGTCACACCTCGGGACTGCAGCATAGACATACCCCCAGACGCTGTGGTGTGACCTGACATTAGATGTTACAGTAATGGGTGTGCTAGATGACCTGAGCTGTATAGACATTCCTGGGACAGAACAATTGTTGTCCTACTGTGCCTTGGTTTCCCCATCTGTGCAATCGGGATAATAATATTGGCCTAATTTGCAACGGCATTCATGTAGATGGATCAATAATAATGCCTAGCAATTATAAAATGCACAATAGCTTTGAATTACTCCAAGTATATTTATCTGTACTTATTCTACTTGTACCATGTGTAGGTGTAGCCCTGTCGGTCCCAGGATATGAGATAGACAAGGGGGGTGAGGTAATAGCTTTTCTTGGACCAGCTGTTGTCGATGAGAGAGACAAGCTCTTCTTCAGGGCTGGGAAAGGTACTCCCAGCATCCCAGCAAAATGCAAAGAGAAACAGATTGTTTAGCTTAAGTATATAACTACTTATCTCTTGCACCTTGCATTTGGCTGTGACACTGAGTACCTTTCCCTGACCTGAAGAAGAACTCCGTGTGCCTCGAAAGCTTGTCTCTCTCACCAACAGAAGTTGGTCCAATAAAAGATATCTCCTCTCCCACTTTGTCTCTTTAATATACTTGTGTCAGGCAGATACGTATTGGTTAGTCTCTAAGGTGCCACAAGTACTCCCCGTTCTATCTCCACAAGGAGAGAATTCATATTTGCAAAGTGATTTGTGATTCTTAGATGCAAGGTTTGTACACATGCAAAGTAATTAATTATTATTACTGTTACAGAATATTTATTTTACTGATTCAACATCACAGGCTCATTTACACTAAGCCCGAGTAACATCTCTGTTTGTAGACAAAGGATGAAGCATTTCATTTAACACGGGATCTGCTACTGTTATAAAAATGTCACGGCATCTAACATGGATGAAATGCAAGCACTGCAGCTACGTTTGCTGGTTTTGTGCATCACAGGAGAAGCGCATGGTTCCAGCAGTGGAAATCACTGTAGTAAAATCCAGCAATAGCAGAGAGGACGGTTCGGTTTTGTGTTGTGGGAAACATTAAGCAGGGCCTAATTCTGAACTCACACCGTTTTTACGCTGGATTAATACCACTGGCATCGGGTTAGCCGGATTAACACCATTCCTACATTGCTGAGAGCAGAATTGGGCCGAATATCTGCCCCCACTCATAATTTGCAAAGAGAGCGGAGCACTGTGACCCGGAGGCTGGGCAAGAATGAGGATCCTGGACTTGACACATGGCCTCCAGGCAGGAGGATCCAGCCAAGCCAAATAAGCTGTGTCTCCTGCTAGCTATTCAGTGTAGTGACAGGCCTCCAGATGGCTGGCCTGGCTTTCCAGCTGAAACTGGTCTTGCACAGCAGCTGATTAGAGGAGAGGAAAGATCAGAGTTAAGCTTCAGAGAGGAGGCTGTGCAGAATTAAGAGGGCAGGTGAAATCCTGACACACTCCAACTTGGGCCCTACAGTCCATTCCTTCTCTGCTCTAAGAAGAGTGGTGTGCGCAGTTCAGCTTTGTAGTCCATGCAGCTCCGACAGTTGTTTTCTGTGTACTGCACCTTTAAATCTCTACACACTCTCCTTTTGTGCAGAGTTCCACAGTTACCTTGCCCTCAGAGCTGCTGCAACATGTTGCAGAAGAGGGACCTGTACCCATCCATACACACACACTGCGCTCTCTTAGAAAGACTTAATCTTTCTTTCTTTCTTTCTTTCTTTCTTTCTTTCTTTCTTTCTTTCTTGTTATTGGTTCCACATGTACCAAGTCACCTGAACTGGAAGGCATCACTGCCTCATGGCCTTTAAAACTTGGGCTCTAGCTGAGTGTGATATGATTTGGCTTCTTTCTAGACCAAAACAGATCCATGGACCAGATTTAGATTTTAGTCACACAGTGCTAATCCAAAATAATCCCTGTGATTGGAACATAGTTACTCTGGATTTGCAGCCCAGTAGCTGAGGTCCTAATCTGGCCCAGAGATACAGCAGAACCATTCCTGATTCCATTTCTCAACAGATTTATATACACACATGCATGCACTCTGCATAAATAGCTGAAATAAAGCCTCCAGCAATGATGTAACAGGGGAAACAGTGTAGTCTGTAGGATCCATTATCAAATTAGCTGTGCCCTTTAAATGGGCAGGAACAAACATAGCATTTATCAAAGAAATCAAAGCAGTGGCTCAAAAGCAATGCAAAAAATGGTCAATTTCTGTTAAGAACAGAAGACGACATGGAAAAAATACTAAAGAGCCAGCCAATCTCAACCAGTTCTATAAACTACTCACTCTTCTCTTTGTTTTTTGGGGGGGTTACATCTCGCAATTTAATCGGATTAAGCCCATTCCACAGCTGTTTCATTATCCCCCTCCACCTCCCTCCTAATTTGTTTTGAAGCTAGGAGATGAAGCCATGTCAGCGCCAAGAGTTATTCAGTGTGATATTCCACATACAGATGAATCAGAAAGGGATGATACACAGAGGGGGAGAAATTGTATTCACTAGCTCCCCTGGTAATATGGGTAGCCCGCAGACAGGTGAAGAAAGTTCCTTGCTCCCCTGAAATGGGCATGCAGCAGGAATCTCGACTGAGATATTTCATTGTGTACTTTTCAGAGCTGGGACTATGTGTAACTTTGTGTTAATAAATAATAAATCCGTGTTGAGTTGAACAAACAAATATTTGCGGGGGGGGGGGGCATTTTTAAAAGGCCAGACTCCCAAAGGGGGCGCAGCAGACGGGGAGCCCCCCTTTTAGTTCGCCTGGGATGTGGAAGGCATAGGTTCAACTCCCCACTGGAGAGCAGGGATTTGATTGCAGCTCTCCCTAATGAGTGCTGGAATCAGTGGATTCAAGGGTTTGGCTTACTCCATTTTCCTGTTGAAGCTTGTAACGCATGGTGTAAAACAGACGAATAATCGTTGGTCCAGATCAGAGGCATGTGAGAGCGACTCTATAGCATGGTGGGACGGGCACTCATCCAGGAGGCAGCGATCTAAGTTCAAGTGCCCGCTTCAAAGACTGTTTGTTTATGTATACAAAGTGGAACAGCCTCAACAGGGACAGTGAGAAGCCCATCCCCGAATAGCCTGTGGCCTGATGTTTAGGGTACTCATCTCATCTCCATTCAAATGCTTGCTTTAGAACAGGGAGTCAAAACTGGGTCTCCCGCATCCCAGCCTTCACCACCACCCTCCTCCTGCTTTTTTGCAAATCTCGCCTGAAAATTATTTTCCTGGCTGCAGCTCTTCAGCGAATTCGGGTCAAATTTGTGAATAGTTTTGGGTCAACTGAAACGGCATTTTTCATTAACTAAACGATTCGGCCAAAACATGTCACCCGGGTGGAACTGAAATACAAACTGTCCCAATAAAGGGGATGTGTTTCGAGCGGGTGGCAACGGTGGGGTGTTGTTCAGAGATAGCCTGTTGCCAAGGCCAGAGACAAGCAGCTGCTGTAACCAAGACATTATCATATGGAGCCGCGATCTGTGCAAATCAAGCAACTGGCAAGGGCAGCAGGAAGGAAGCAAAATAATAGTCATTTAGGAAGGAACACAAAAGCTTCCAGTATGAGCGAACCGACCAGTTCCCTTTCTCTCCAGAGAACCATCCTTGCCAGCTAGATCTGTGCACGCTGCCTGGGGTGTTGTCCACCGGGAGTCTTGCATTCTCTCTGCAGCCTGTTGTCGCCTGACGCTTTTGCTCCGCTCACAGAGTTTCCACGGCACCTGGCAATTTAGTGACGATGTTTCAGGATGATTTAGGGCAAGCAAACTCCAGAGCACCCACGTCCATCATTTTTAATGTCGAAGGGAGGGGATGTTACTTCTATAACAGGCTGTTAACATGACAGTAGATTGCTTCCTTTCCTGTTCAGCTGCAGATTCAACCGCTCTGATATACTGTGACTTTCATTTCCATTTGGAAGCAATGAGATATAATCTGTTTAATTCTAGTCTTTCAGCTCACTTAGCTTCCCCCTTTTATTCCTCTCTTTCAATGGATATATATATATATTTTCTTTTTCAAGAAAAACTCTGTCATGCTGCAAAAGGTTCTCTAATCACTGGCTCTAATTACAAATCCAAGTAAATTGCTATATACTTTTTCCCAAATTGCTTTAAATATAATGAAGAATAATTAAAAATCAAGGCACCAGCTGTGGATTTGAATGTGCAGTGTAGGTTAGGCCATAGAATTCGGCCTAGCTCAGGAGACTAGCAGAGCTGCGAGACCTTTTTGTATCTCAGGCACAGGTTGAAATCCAACCCAGAGTAGCAGCAACGGAAAGTTTTCGCCAGGGTGGCCTATGTGAAATGAGCCTGCTGTTCTCAGTCTGCTGGAGATTTGGTCAGTTCACAAAAAATCACTGACCAGCCCTGTCATTATGCTGAAGGAAGGGAAGAGGAAAGGATGGGGACTTAGATCCAGTGATAATTGAGGGTCTGCAGAATGCCAACAGATGTGCCTAGTAGAACTGGTGGAAAAAGTCAGACAAAAATGTTTCTTGTTGGAGTTTTCTGATCCCTCAGCAACAAAATGATCCATGGAGATAGTCTGACTTCTTTGCTGTCCCTCCAGCAACCAGGCAACATTTGAATGCTTCCAATGGGAACCTGCCTGGTTTCCTGCCAGCTCACCATGTTCCTTGGCAGCCCACCTGGCTGACTTCCACAGAGAATTTCTGAATGTTTGGATTTCATTCTGAATTGGAATGAAACGCAATTTTGAAACATCCAAATCCTCCGGGAAATGGATTAACCTTGCTCCCCACTGCTCTAGGGCCAAGCACGCTCCTTGAGGTGCCGCAGAAGGAGCAACCAAGTCCTTTTGTGTAGTACTAACAGCTGAGGACAATGGAGGGAGCCGTGAGTCATGTGGAACCAGGGATTTCCTTGAGTGCAAGGTGAAGGTCTCAGTTGCAGGGTGAGTGTGCAGGAAGGCAGCAGGAGGAGCTGGGAGAGAGACCCTGAAAGGAAGCAGAGAGTCAGAGCTTCTGGGACCCAGAACAGGGGCAGAGCAAGCCTCAGAAGGCCCTGGTGCAAAAATAGGATAGGGGACCCCTTTCCTGATCCTGAAATCTAAAAATGTGTTGATGTTTATCCTATCCCCATCCACCCACGTAATCCATCCCCCACGGTTTGGGACCTCCCCCAATCCTGCCCCTAGAGCTGTTAAGGTCAGTGATAACAAGTCAACCCCCCGCCCAATTCATACCCTCAGCCTGCACCCTCTACCTGGCCCTTAGCATTCCGCACCAGCCCATCCCATCCTGCCGTCCCACCCAGCCTCCTGCACTCTGCACCCCGAGCCCAGCCCATGGGGTCTCACCCCTGCACTCCCGCTCCACTGTAGTCTGACCTAGAGATTCTGAATAGAAAGTCCCAGGTCTCATTTGGAGGGTTGATAGATTTTTATCTCAAGAGCAGGCCCAGGATTATTAAAATTATTACATAGTTGGGAACCCCGATGGTGCAGTCACGCACCCCCAACTCAGTAGAGCAGATAGAGATAATGAAGTACAGGGAAGCTGGCCCATTGGGCTACGCCACTCCGGGCACTTTACGGAGGAGCTCCTCACAGTTAAAGTGGTGGCCACGGTGCGAGTCCGGGGCAGTGGCCAGAGTCGGGGCCAAGGGCGGCCAGGCAGCTGGGTGTGCTGTGGTAGGTGAATGCTGGGCACTGGCAGGGAGCCAGGTAGGTCACTGTGCTTGTGGCCATTTTCACTGACAGAGGAACTTCCATAAAGAAAAATGTCATTGTCTGAAATTGCAGGCAGGTGTATAAGGAAAAATTCCTTAACTAAAAATACAGGCCTACCCTCCATTTGACAGGCTATAGGGTTTGTTCTAGAGCCCGCGCTTTAAAAAAATTCTCCTGCCCTGCAGAATAAATTCTATTGAATAAGACTGAGTTCCCTTTCAGCTGCGAAGGAATTTTAAAGGGCCGGCACCTGTAAATGTAGGATATCACGTTTTCGAACACAATGGATTCAATGAACTACATTATACTGAATGTCAGTGAGGTTCCAAATACAACCAAATAAAGTTCAAATTGGGGCTGTATAGGGTTTATTACATGCAGTGACAGTTTCATATGGTTCATAAATCATCCTGTTTCACAGGTGTCAAGGTCTTCTTCGGAGCTGGCACATGACAGTGATTGTGTCCTTGCTGGGAACCATGCAACCCAATCAAGTTTCATATCCACCAGTGCTGTGAGCCTGCAATTCATTTACTCAGTAAAGCCGGAAAGAGAGTTCAAATAAATCCAAGGCTTCACCTCGCTCATATAACTTTTTCCACAGGTGTAAAATCTTTTTTATTTCGGAGTGAATTGAATGTTGGAGAAAGGTGCAGGACTAATCTGAAAGCCCTGAAAACTGACGACTTCTGCTTATGCCCCAGCCTAGGGGATCACATGGGAAGGAGCTGTGCAAGGCTTGCCTGTGTGCCTCATACCTTGACCATGAAGAATGACCTCTAGGCTTGATTGAGGCCAATACAATCTCTAAAAGATCTACACTGGTTCAGTATTAGCTATCGGGTTTGAATTAGAAACTAGTTCATGGGGGTCCCATGGGCTGTGGTATGCAGGTCAGACTGGATGCTCACAATGGTCCCTTTTTGGCATTAAATATGTTGGTAGAGAGGACTAGTGGCTACCCTATGAGAATCAGGATCTCTGAGGTGTTACATTCTCTCTTGTGAGTGCTCTCTCCTCTGAGTTAAGCCACTGGGTAGAGCTGTCCAAATAACCAATTTTTCAGTCTAGTGGCCAAACTAAAGAATTAAAAAAAAAATTGTTTTGGGCCAGCCCAAAGGAATACGTTTCAGATTGCTGGGGAGACCAGCAAAAATTAAACACCTTTTGTTTCAAATGAAACAAAAAAATTCATTTTATTTTAGGGTTTTTAAAAACCTTTTACATGTTGTGATGGGGCAAGGCCAGATGGCTATAGGAAAGTGATAAGGAACAGATATGTTAGTCCCAGGCTAAACAAATCCCTGGTACCATTGGAACCAAATGGCAGTTGTTCCAGGTTAATCAAGACACCTGGGGCCTATTAGGAACCTTCTAGAAAGCAGTAGAAATAGCTAGCCTGATTGGGACACCTGAAGCCAATCAGGGGCTGGCTGAAGCCAGTTAAAAACCTCCCAGTTAGTCAGGTGGGCGCACATGTCAGGAGCTGTGGGAGGAAGTTGTGCTGCTGGTGAGACTGAGCGAGAGATGCCATATCATAGGCAAGGAAGGCGATCCTGAGGTAAGGGTGAAGTGGAGTATTGAGGAAGTGGGGACTACTGTGGGGAAGTAGCCAGGAAACGCAGGATCCATGGAGACAAGGACAGAGCTTTGTCACAATATATATAAAAAGGTTAGACTAAAGTTGAAGAGAAATCCACATCAAAAAGCCTAAAGCGCTCATTTCAGAAAGTCAAAACAAATGACTTTCTTGGAAGTTTGTTTGTTTTTGACTGACTCCATTTGGCAAATTTGATACATATTTTGTTTCAGCCAACCTGTTCTGCATTCTTTGGTGGAAAAAAAAATCACCCAACCACGCTTAGCACCACACAGATCCAGGCCTGTGTGCCTCTAGTGTAAATCCAGTTACTCCAGATTAACACTGGTGGATCAGAGGGCAGGATCGGGCTATTTAAATGCACATTTGGACAGGAAATGGGTATTTCCTGTATCTGTCTAGTGGCTGCACCAGGGGGTTAGGTCTTCTGGGATTTCTGCAGTTCCAGAAGATAAGCTGAACAATGCAGAGGAGACTATCCATGGCGGAAGTCAGATTTGCGGGGCGAAGGTTTCTTCTCCAGGGTGGAGGCTGGGTCTGCGCACACATTGGAGTGGAGGATTGAGGGTGGGGCTGAGTGCACATTGGAGTTTGGGCTAGACTGGATAGTTGTGGGGCAGCTAGTACCAGACAAGCCCATGAAGGAGACTGCATTTGGGTGCCATGGGCTGTGATTATGAGAGGGAACCTTGTTCCTCTGCTCACTGAGGGGAGGGGAGTTGCTTGTTATGGGAGGGGAGAGTGTGGTGGCTTCAGCCCCTGGGTTGGTTTTGGAGTGTTTTGGAGGCGTTCCAAATGGGTTCAGCTGCTGAGAGGTTCAGTCCGAGTGATGGCTGGGGAACAGGCGAGTTGGTCTGAGGTAACGGACAAAGGGCTTGCATGTCACACTACATTTTTGGTGAGGCTCCATGTAGGTTTGGCAGCTAGCGATGGGGTGTGGTGAGGGGTGAGTTGGGTCTGAGGACACATAGCCAGCAGGTGTTTGGCGCTGGCCCAGCAGCAGGGAGGGGTAGCAGCTGGGGAAGTCACTGGTGTCTTCCTCCCCGCAGTGTCCGAGGAAAGGTTCACCGGGGTGATTAACAGAGCTACCCTGAACTGGCTGCAACTTCTGTCGGCGCTATTCCCCTGGAGACTTCACTGCTGAGCATTAATGGTTTCGGGGAGGCACATCCTACTCTCGAATGACGGGCAAGAACCCCACTTCCTTCCACAGGACTTCTGCATGCAGAAGCTGAATGGGAAAGTCCTATGGACTTGATAGGGATGAAACCAGCTCAGGCTTCTACAAACACCTTCAGAAGCCTACAGAATGGAGCAGTGATGGATCTCCTTTTTGTTCCCGGTTTTTGGAACCATCCGATTGAATTCCATAGCAGGGGTTGGAACAATGACCTAGCACCCCCAGGTCCATTCTACAGCTTGGTACAGAAAGAAAAAATGAGTATCATTTTTGAGTCAATTCTATGGGATGTTTCCATAAAGGAATGTTAGCAGACACATCCCTTTCTGCTCAGGGTTAGCTTAATGTAGCCTCACCCATAACAGCGTTGACAACCATGCACTGACCCCATAGGGCGGGAGAGCTTTCCAGGGCACCAAGCTGAAGCGGTGCTACCCATCCATCCTTTACATTCCAAGTGGCTGGTGCTGCACATTCCCACAGTACTTTAGTTTCTTCCTACCAGTTATTTAATACCTCTCTTACAGTAGCAGTTAGAGGCTCTAACTGAGATCAGGGCCTCATTGCATTAGGCGCTGTACATACCCACAGCGAATGCCCCTGGCTCCAAGAGGTTTCTGATTAAATAGACAAGACAGATTTGGGCTTCTAGACATAGAGGGCTGATGGAACCTCCTTCAGACCTTATCTCTGCAGCCAGGAGGCACTACTGAGCAATGCATTCTATCCCCCAACCTTTTCCCTGAGAGGCTGAGAATTCAATCACTGCCAGCATCCCATTTCCCAGGGGGCAAAAGTGCAGGAAACAAGACACAAGCTTAGCTGATCCACACCCACCGAGCACCAAAGCTTAGTCCTCACAGCAGCCTGCTGCGGGGTTGAGATGAGCAAATCAGAAAGTCCGTTGTTGGGCTCTGATTAATTCAGATGTCACGTGGAGCAGAGAAACCCAAAGCCAATGTCAATACAACCTGCAATATGAATGCAAGGCATTTTGAAAATAAGATTTTCAAGTGGTATTATCCGCATCAAGATTTTTTCAATACCTAATCAACAGCGGAGTCACATGAAATAATGGGTAAGGTAATTCTACAGTGGATTGGCAGGGCTGGGGGTTTAAATAACTAGTGTTTGGAGGGCATTATTTCATTACATTAATCAACTGGGAACCTCGGTGCTCCTTCCTTCCCCTCCCAGACTCACTTATTTGCTCTGCTCTTATTACTGGGTGTAAAGGCAAAAAAGAAAACCCACTGCAAGAAGGATGGAAGATTAGCATATCCTTTCAAGGATGCCTACGCTGCAGCTTGGAGAGAGCTTCCCAGCCTGGCTAAACAGACCTGCTCTGTGGATGCTCTAGCAATGGAGAAGACTTGGGCTGTCCAGCCAAGCTCAGATCCAGGGGGCCAGGTGGGTTTGAGCTTGGGTGGCTAGCCCGAGCCTCTGCCGGTGCTGCAACGTCCACATAGCTGTTTGTAGCATACTAGCGTGATCCCTACTACCACAAGTCTGGCTGTCTGGGCTCACTCCTGGATATGACCTTCAAGGTCAACAGTGCAACTCAGGTGCCATGCTAGAGCTGGGTCGGAGTGCTCCCTTGTGACTGACCCCAGGTAGAACAGGCTGCATGATAGGTAGCCTGGACTAGTGGGGATCACAGTGGTGTATGAGCCAGGACTCCTGGGTCCAATTCTTGGCTCTATCATGGACCTACTCTGTGATGTTGGGTAAGTGATTTATCCATTTGATATTATGGGAATAATAACCCTGACTTTCTCAGGGGCTTTGGTCTGGGTTTGTGTAGTGCTTGGAACAAATGGGTACTGGTCCAAGACACCTCAGACATAGGGTGACCAGATGTCCCGATTTTATAGGGACAGTCCCAATTTTTGGGTCTTTTTCTTATATAGGCTCCTATAACCCCCTAACCCCTGTCCTGATTTTTCACATTTGCTGTCTGGTCACCCTACTCAGACATACTACTACTCATAAAGTGCTTTAAGATCGAGGCTGAACGGTGCTTGGTGGTGTAATCGCCATACTGGACCTGAGTGGGTTGAATTAGGCTAGGTGGGCCCAATCAGCCAGTTGAGCAGGAGAGAGATTTAGGCTGTGAAGGGGCCACCAATTGGAAGTGGGCTCAGCTGGACATGAAGAGGAGGGGCCAGTATAAAGCCTGGTAGCTGAGACCAGTTGGAGGCCACAGGGAAGTAGACTGCAGTCACTCCCTTGGAGGTTGGTCAGCTTTGGAGGAAGAAGCCAGGAAGGTAGAAGGTGACTCAGCGGAACAGCAGCAAGGAATAGGAGAACACAGCTTAGCTGTTGATTAGAGGTCCCTGAGCTGGATCCTGGGGTAGAGGGTGGGCCTGGGTTCCCCTATCAGCCAATGGGGATGTGGTGCAGGCCGGGCTGAGGACAGTGGGCTGTCTGGGACAACTTGTTCTGGAAAGACTTTGTTTTCCCCTATGGAAGGGGAAACCCCATAGTGACCTGGCCAGAAGGTTGAGTCATGAAGAGGAGCCTGGAGTGACCATGGTTCATGGGGTGAGGAAGGATGACAGGTAAGAGCACCACCGAAGGAAGGGAGCACCTAGTAGAGCTAATCCCCAGGAAGGCCAGCAGGAAGTGCCATGAGTGGACCCTGTAAAAGTGCTATGGAGGGCTAAGCATGAGATTGTTGTTATTAGTGTTCTTGAAAATGGAAGATAGTTATTTGTTTATATCAGTGGTGCGGCTTTGCTGCTGCTTTCCAGTTTCAGGGGGAAAGGGGTAAGGGCTGCACTGTTGTGTTGGGTGAGTTACAGCGACTTGGGATCCTGTAGAGAGCTATGGAAATGTAAGGACCCAAACGCTACTATTGTTTTTCATTCCAAGTGCAGGTGTGTTTGATATGACTGTGACACACATTTCATGTGTGTGCCTATCTTTAGATTGATATTATGGGGTTGGGGGGAGCAGCCAATTATAAAGGGTTGATCACATTGTATTCTGTTCCTTTTTGCATCTGTTCTGGCTCTTTATTTGTGCACTCAAGGTAGAAAAGAGGAGATGGACGCTGCATGGGACTATTCTTACACTGAATTAATTACAGAGTATCAGAGAGGTGCATGGCCCTTGCTATCTGGCAAATGATTGCTGCTTCATAGGAGGGGAGGGGAGTTTGGCTGCTGGTGGGTGCAGAGCACTCACTAATTTTTCCCCATGGATGCTCCAGCCCCGGAGCACCGACAGAGTCAACGCCTATGACCTCGCCACTCCATTATCCAAGTCATTCGTGAAAATATTGAATAGTACCACACCCAAGACTGACTCCTGCAGGAGTCTGTTAGATACACCTTCCAGTTTTACAGTGAACCACTGCTAACTACTCTTTGATTATCATCTTTCAACCAGTTATGCACCCACTGTATAGTACATTCATCTAGACCACATTTCCCTGGTTTGTTTATGAGAATGTCATGTGGGACAGTGTCCGATTTTACTAAAATCAAGATGCATCATGTCTATTGCTTCCTCCCGATTCCCTAGGTCAGTAACCCTGTCAAAGAAGGACATTAATTTGATTTGTCATTATATATTCTTTACAAATGCATGCTGGCTATTCCTTATAATCCTATTATCCTCTAGGTACTTAGCAACTGAATGTTTAATAATTTGTTCCAGTATCTTTCTAGTTATTGAAGTTCTGCTGACTGGGTCATAATTTCTTGGGTCATATTTACTCTCCTTTTTAAAGATAGGTACTATGTTTGCACTTCTTCAGCCCTCTGGGTTATGGCCCATCCTCTGTGAGTTCTCAAAGATAAGAACTAATCATTTTGAGATAGCTTCAGCTAGTTTCTTAAGAACCCTCGGGTGCATTTCATCAGGCCCTGACAACTTGAATACATTTAACTGATCTAAATAGTCTTTAATGTTTCCATTTTTTATCAGCTGTAAGTGCAAACAACTCTGCATCTGACAAATTATACAGATATTTGCTCCATAAATATGGAGCAAGATGATAGTTTGTCAAATTTCAACAATTTTCAAGAAATCTTTCCAAAAATATCACAGAAAACATTAACCCGTTTTCAGTCACCTTTACCTGTTTGTTTAGAAAGCTTCAGTTATCCAGTCAGGAGCATAAACAAGATCCATGACTTTTGTGCTCAATCGCACACCACAATAGTTCTCAAACAAACCTTGCTTTGAAAATGATGCTTAAAAAGAAAATCTGGATGGACTTGGGAATGGTTTATTCACCAAGAAGAGGTCAAAACTGCTAAAAAATATTGGTCTTAGTTCTGAAAAGCATATGCTTAATTTCGTACACTCGGAGTGGCATTGATGTCCTGATTCAGAATAGCACCTGTATTCAAAAGAGGGCTGAAGAAGTGCTTAAGTGCCATCCTCCATAGAGAATACTTCATTGGCTCCTGACAGCCATAGGGCTAGACACATGCATAAAATGAAGCAGCATCTGTGTGTTTGCAGGATCATGGCCACGGTGTGTACCAGATAGTTTGAGCAGCTCTAATCATGGAGGATCCAAGAATGTATTTGTGCTACCTTTTGAAATGTGTGCTATAGTGTCTGTGTAGGAAGGACAGTGATGTATAAAAACCTAAATCACACCAAGAGGTCTGTTAACAAAGGATAGGTCGGAGCATAGTGGCATGGTGGGCTGGGTCAGGAAGGTGGTGTGAAAGACAGGAGGTTGTAGCCTGAGATCTGGTCCCAATGAGGAAGGATCGCAGATTCCACTTCAGGGCAGATAAAGGCAAGAGACTTGATACGTTAGGGTGCATTCAGAGACCTGAGGGGGTCAAACAGTGAGAGAAGGCATAGACATGAGTATCAGAGAAGAAAATGAATCATGACATTTGCCTTCCTCTCCAGAGAGAGCACCATGGCGCTAATAAGACCCTCCTCCGTAGTTGTGGGGAGCAAGTGAATGATGCCAAGGGCTGGATTTAATTCCTTGAAGGAATGCCCTGCAGGGGGGGTTACATATAGTAATGAAGTTCAACAGAGTAGATGACGGTCAGTCCTACTCCCTGCCTTTGGGCTGCTGAGAGGAAATGTAGTGTCATGGAAGACCAGGGCTTCAGCCAAGGTGTATAAATCCCAGGTGCACCCGATTCATTGTGTAACCTTGGACAAGTCACTTAGGCCAGCATCAACAACAATTTTTTTCATTTTGAGTATCTTAATTTCTGGATGCACAACTTGAAACAGTCAGAACTGCTTAGATAATGCTGTTTGTTTCTCAGTTTGCCCATCTGCAGACAGGGTAAATTATCCTATAGCTCACCCTCTTCCCGGGAGGGTTATGAGATTGAATTATGTGCTTTGCCTTCTGGAGTGGTTTGCGGCAGAGGATCTCAAAGTTGTTCTGCTTTCCCTTTTGGTACAGCTCCACACAAGAGCTCTCAGGAAGTTGTGACCCCTTGGCCCCCTGAATTCTGACCCTGATAATGGCAAATTTTGCACACGCCGCTGCAGACATCTTGCATCAACTCTCTGGCTTTTCTTTTTTCTGAAAAGTCCCATGTCAAAAGTCTTCCACCCATGTATAGTTTAAGCCGACACGGTGCGGTCATGAGTTTGAAGGAAACAACAAACCCGTAGAATGGGCAAGCATGGGAGACGCTCACAGATGTGTGAATCCACACCCTCCTTTTCCCTCTGTGCTCCAAACACAAGGATCCCCTTCTCCGCTGGCCTGCTAATTCAATCTCACCCTTCACTTTACGTTAGTAATGGACACAGACACTGAGAGATGAGTTTTGCTTTGTTCTCCTCCCCCACCCCATCACCTCCACACACACTGTCCAGAGCTCAGAAAGAATTCACAGAATCAGAGTATTGAGAACACCGAGGCCGGTTGGTATCTACTTAACTCACATGATCAGTTAGGGTGAGCTGATTACTGTCTATATGTACTTACATGGGGAACAAACATTTGATAATGGGCTCTTCAGCCTAGCAGGCTAAAAGCCAATGGCTGAAAGTTGAAGACAGATAAATTCAGAGTAGAAATAAGGCACAATTTTTTTTTAAACGGTGAGGGTAATTAACCACTGCAACAACTTAGCAATGCTCATTGTGGAATCTCTATCAATGGCAATTTTTTTTTTATCAAGACTGGATATATCTTTTAAAAGGTCTGCTCCAGTTCAGTCAGGAATTAATTCAGACCAGTCCAATGGCCTGTGTTATACAAGATGATCACAGTGATCTCTTCTGGCTTTATAATCGCTGAATCTCCCTTCAGATGGAGAGGCTGAGGGAACTGGGATTGTTTAGTCTGCAGAAGAGAAAAACGAGGGGGGGATTTGATAGCTGCTTTCAACTACTTGAAAGGGGGTTCCAAAGAGGATGGATCTAGACTGTTCTCAGTGGTATCAGATGACAGAACAAGGAGTAATGGTCTCAAGTTGCAATGGGGGAGGCTTTGATTGGATATTAGGAAAAACTTTTTCACTAGGAGGGTCATGAAGCACTGGAATGGGCTACCTAGTGAGGTGGTGGAATCTCCTTCCTTAGAGGTTTTTAAGGTCAGGCTTGACAAAGCCCTGGCTGAGATGACTTAGTTGGGGATTGGTCCTGCTTCGAGTAGGGAGTTGGACTAGATGACCTCCTGAGGTCCCTTTCAACCCTGATATTCTATTCTAACCGGGTATTCAGCTATGTGCCTTTGATCAAGGCCCAACTTCAGTTTGCATGAACCTCGGTAAATCATAGCCCTGAAGCCTCTTGGTTTCCCTCCCTTATTCCTGTGGTGAGCTATGCTCAGTCTAATAGAATAGCAAAGACGATGTCTTTAGCGGTCACCCACCCTATTGCTTTGCCATCTTAAAGCATTAAAGATGCTGTTGCTTTGATGAGGCTAATGCACTAATACACTGTGAACAGTTGGCTGACTGGCAGGTTTCCTTATTGGTATTGCAATAAAAATGAGCGATTAAATTGAATCATTGTCTCATAATCAGGCTCCGAGGGACGATGCAGTCCGGAGGCACAAAGGAAGGCCAGCCGTCATTCTTTGAGTTGGTTTATAGTTGTTATTTCAAAGGCTAATTTAACAAAGCCATTAAAACAGCAAGACCCCTTTGTTCTAGATTTCAACCCAATGCAAACAGAACATAATGCAACATCTGGACTTTGGCATGAGCTGGCATTGGTTAGCCAGCTAACCTGTAAATAGCATGTGTGTTCTATGAAACATGGACCACGTGGGAAAATCAGTGCTAAAGATGGAAAGGAGTAAAGATGAAGTTGTCTGTCATTTGGCTAAAGGACCAAATAGGTTCTGTTTCCCAGAGGTCTTGTCAAGGTGTTCAGCCATGGTAAGAGGCTCAAGGGTTTTTGAAAAATGGATGGTCTTCCTTGAGACTGGTGGCATCTGGGACTGAGCAGCGCCTGGGATTTCAGGTGGGATGGGAGCAGCAGAAGATTTTGAAAAGATACCCAAGCGCACAAAGCAAATCATTTTTGATGCAGTTGGTTAGCTCAAAATAAAGAGAGCTACCATTTTCACTCAACAGTGCCTTGTACGTTCATTGTATTCCACTGGAAGCAGCGTTTCCTCCTGTCTAATTGCTCTATACACAGGTTCTGCTGTAAAAATTCTGAATTTACTAAATGTTGTCAATCAAGCCCAGTAGTTTTATCACTGTTGCTTAAGTGCAATTTTGTGTCAAGCACCACTGAAATCAGTGTTACACCAATGTGCCTGACACTGGACTGAGGCAGTGGTTAAGGGGAAAATTACCCTGGTAATGTGTCTTTTGCCAGTGGAAAATGTCTTTTTGACAAAATAGAAAGTTATGTGAGAAAAATCCATTTTTCATTGACAGGTTTCAGAGGGGAAGCAGTGTTAGTTTGTATCAGCAAAAAACAACGAGGAATCTTTGTGGCACCTTAGAGACTAATTTATTTATTTGGGCATAAGCTTTCGTGGGCTAAAACCCACTTCATCAGATGCATGGAATGAAACACTACGTTCTATATTTTTCACTCCTTGCATCTGATGAAGTGGGCTTTAGCCCTCAAAAGCTTATGCCCAAATAAATTTGTTAGTCTAAGGTGCCACAAGGACTCCTTGTCATTTTTTCCATCTTCATTAGTAACTCTATAATGACTTTTAAAAAAAACCCAAAACTTGATTTTTTTCGAGTTAAACAGGAGCCATCCTGGCTTCCAAACAGCCCCATGATACGAGAAGTGCAAAGATGGATGAAAGTTAATTGTGCCTTGCTCCTCTATTCCTGTATTTAATAGAGACACAGATTAATGACAGACTGGGAATGGAGTGTGTATCGCATGTATAGATCTTATAGAAAAGGTACAAAAACCAAAGTGCTAAGACAATGTGTTGGGAAAAGATCTTAACTTTCCTTTCCTCTCAAATCCCATGTGTGTGTATATATAGATAGAGAGAGAGAGAGAGAGATAATGTAAAAAAAAGAATTGGCTGTATTCATGACTATTCAGTTCTGGTAACATTATGCAAAACCTTTTGATGCAACACAGGGGCCTTATATTAATGCTTCAGTAATGTCTGCGTTTTACCACTTGCGGTATCTAGTCTCCAAACTAACATGAATTACATTAGGAGGCCTGTTGAGACACAGAGCCTTTCAAGATTTAAATCCTTAAATAACATTTAAAAAAAAAATCTGATGCTGGTATTGAGCCATCTATTTGACTTCAGTTCAACAGCCAGCATTAGGCTTGTCTCCCTGGCTAATCTTTTAAGATATCTGTGTTTGAGCAAGGGCCTTATCGCAGCTAGTCTATTTTCTCCTTTTTCTTGAACTGATGCTGGAATTATTTTCCATTCTTGGTAAGTTAGCATCATCTGTTGCTGTGGAAACAATGTGCTGAAATCTGCTCTGTTACCCCAATGTATCCATGGAAAAGCTCCATCTCTTTCAGTAGAATTACTCCAGGCTTACCACACATACATGTAACTGAGATCAGAATTTAGCTCCATGTCTTTTTCCCATATGGCTTCTGCTTGGGAAGTCCAGGGGCGGGTCTAACCTAGTGACCACTAAACAGTTTTGTTTCTCTCTTGAGGATGAGGCACATAAACGCTAAGTGGTTGTCCTGAAACTAACAAGATCTGTGTCAAAATTTAACTGGGAACCGGTTCTATACCCATTGCTCCCACAATGTGAAATTCACTCTTCAAAAGACGGTGAGTGTGGGGCCTAGGCACTCCTCACGTTCTACTTATTAGAGCTGATTGGGAACTTCTTGACAAAATATTTTTTGTCAGAATTTATCAAAACTGAAACTTTTTGCAGAAACATATTGGTTGGTGTCTGACAGATGTTCAATTTCCTGGACAAACCTTATTGAATTAAGTTTAAGTAGTTGGTTGTATTAAGCATGCAAATGTTAATGTGCGTTATTTTGAGATTGTGTAGTAATCCTTCTTTAGGAGGAAGACATGATTAATGCAATCTCTGGGAAGCATTATGAACTTCCAAGAACAGTTTGGGAAAGTATGAAGCGTGGCTTGCCTAGAAAGTACTTGGGAGGAGGGAAATGCAAATTTTCCCCTCTAAAACCATTCCCGAGAAGAGAAACAATATGTCTACTGATTACCTGCTCCTGGAAACGCCAGATCAAAGACCCCCAAACTCCTGAAAAATGTAGGCCATCCTTTATAGAATGTTCTTGTTCTGAACAAAGGATGTTATGAACTTGGAATCATAGGAATGCCCCTATGTGAGTCTTGAAGTTCATCTGCCATGGCCCATTTTGGAGTTGAGGTGGTCTCTGGTAAGCTTATTAGCATGTGTGGCAGTTCTTTTATGTTTGTCTCTCTAATGCTTTTACCTTAAGAATAAATGTACTTGCTTAGAAGAATGGTGTGGTAACTTAACTGTTGCGAATTACACTGGTTGCTGCCACTGAAGGGAAAGCAAGCAGGCATCCTTAGGCAGTCTGTCTTTCTGGGGAATATCACAGTGTAGGGAAGGAACTGTTCAATCTGGAAATATGCCAGTCAGAAGGGAGAGAGACATGGGTCTCCACCCAAGAGTGGCAATGGCCAGGGGAACTCAAAGCCTGAGTGTGGCAGATTGTCTGCCCCTGGGTATGTGAAATCTGTTTTGTTTCCATTGCAGGTTTTCCTGGAAGATCTTAGGGGTGTGTGATCCAAGCTTTAATGAGTTAATTAATGGTAAGATGGTCTGACTGAGAGAGCACCTGTCACCTATCTCTGGCTGAGATAGCTGGGAGCGGGGAGGTTCAAACTGGTGACAGCCGGACACTGTAGTTCTAAAAGCAGGGACCGAAAGACATTTATTCCCATGGCTCTGAAGTTCTCACTCCCGGAGCCTATCACAGAGATCAGCTGGTCTAGTGGCTGGACTGCTGAATGGAGACTCAGGAAATCTGCATTCTGTTCCCGGCTCTGCAACTGCTCTGTTGTCTCACATTAGGCAAATTGTTTCTCCTCTGTTTCCCTTCCTACTCCATGTCTGTCTTGTCTGTTTACATTGCGTGTTTCTTCTTTGAATTTCTCAGCCCAAAAATGGAAGGCCATTTCTGGAGGCAGAAAACGAGTGTTTTTTCCCCTCTCATCCCTGCAGTAATAATTACATTTTCGGTCCTTTTTTTCAAGTTCAACATTATGTTCTCTAAAACAACTCCTTCAGCCTGCGGCGGACATTAACTGCTTTTGTCACAAACAGCCATGTTTGTCAATGAATATGTCCACATTTCACTGCAACTCAAGCAAATAAATAGTCACCAAATGATCGATTTGTGCATATGGTAACATTTGAAAAGTGGACAGTGAGGTACTTTTATCTGGTGCAGCTACTCCGGGCAGCAATAAGTCTTAGGGGTGATGGGTATGGAGTAGAAAAAAAAGAAAAAACTTTGTTAAGAAAGCATTGAAATAATCCCTTTCTCCTGAAGCCAATTTGTACACCTAAAACTGAGTAACAGGACAGACAAATATGTGTCTTTTCACACATTCAGCCTTTGCCAAAGTTAGTGGTATCCTAAACAATTATGTTCTTCCTGCTTCCATCTCATTTTGTCAGCCGGATACAATGTTCTATACCTTCTTGTCCTAAAACTATGGTATTGTGCATGGTTATAATGGTTGGTATGATCTTCCCTCCCCAGAGGTGGTTGCATGTTGATAGCAAACAAAGTGGTGTGAAAAGTGATAGTTTACAAGGCCGTGTAAAATGTACAGCTTTGTTGCTAACTTTTAACCAGCTTCATTGAAAGGCTCAGCAGGGACACAACAGCGGGAAGGTGTAATTCCCAGCTCAGGCAGATGTACGCATGCTAGTTCTGTTCAAGCAGCTTGGGCAATCCACCCCACTACAGGCAGGATTGTATTTGGGTGGCTAGCTCAAGACACTGCCATGCTGCTATATTTAGGACACTCACTCGAGCACAACTGGTGCGTGTCTGTCTAGCAGAGCTGGGAATTACCCCTCCAAGCTGATGTGTAGACATACCATGTGATATATAGTGGCTGGTTCACATTACAGATAAGAGCCTACTATTGGTACTAGCCAAGGGAGCTGCTCCTTTAATTCATCGTGTAGAGGCACACACTTCAAACGCTGAAGCTCCAAATTGACCCACAGGGGATGGTTTATCGTGACTCTCTTGAGGGAATCATGGCCCAGGAGTGTATCAAGTGAACATGGGATTCATATCAAACCACACACAGCCCACTAAACCAAGGGGAGCGGGATGCACCTTCACACAGCAAACTCGCAGCCAAACTTGCGGCAATGCAAATTCCCTTGCGTCTGAACCCAAGAAAATATTTGCAGCCTCCCTCGGTGAAGCAAAAATCCCTGCACTCCTCTGTTCTGTAATGGCTTGTAAATGGCTAACACGCTCGGAGGCCTGCAAAGGGCGCTACATTCATCACGTCGTAATAACAACACCTGTCTATGCAAAATATACATTCACTGCTCTTTTCGGAATGCTGGAGATTGACTTTGTTTGGAGGGAGGGAGATATTATTTCCTTGTAAGTTCACCCCACCGGCCGCCTCATTATCCCAGCTCTTGTGGATAACCTCAAATAAAAGCTGACGTCGGGGAAGATTGCCCAGGTGTCTCATTGAGCTGGGGGGCTCCTGCTCCAGTCGTGCAAATTGGAGCTGGGAATGCGATGCTTTCCCAGACCAGACACTTCCTTACATTAAGATCAGCAAGAATAAGCAGCCTAACTTTAAAACCCTGCATTAGTCTAATCTGTATTCATGAAAGCATTATGCTGAATTACTGTCGTTATAGCATTAGTCTCCTAAGAGGCTTGGAGATGTCACCTCTCTTACATTGCTATTATTTGTGTGCCTCTTTGTATGGTGAATGCACTTACAGAGACTGGTCCCTTCTATTCAATTACCTAGCACTGGACGGAAATTAAGAGACCAACCCCGCTCCTCATCCACCCCATTTAAGGCCGAATTTTTAGTATAACGGGAAAATGGGAATTGTCCTCAACTCCAGCATCTGCTTTGTTGTTTATTGATATTTTTCTCCTGATTGTGGGGCACTTCTCGGGCACCTCAGAAATGCAGAAGCACTATATGGAAATGAAAAGCAAGGGGGAGGACGGAAAAAGTTAATAGAACGGTTTTAAAACTCCAAACTAACTGTTTTTCCTGACTCTCTTGAGCAACCCTGGGTGGGATGATCCTTTTGTATCTAAACTGCAATAAATTCATGGTTTCAGCCTCCAACCATGTGGAAGAGAGTGGCTTCCGCAGAGCTGTGAGCTTTTGAGGGTCAGATACAGTACGGAGTCCACAAACACGTTCTTTTAACACCATGCGTCCCCCACTCAATATACTTATCTATCATTCTAGCACCAACCATCCTCTCAGCAGCTGGTAGGGGCTGCTGCTAACAAAGCCCCTTCCCATTTTATTGATGACGGGTTAGCACTGTACAATCAGGTGACTCCATCTTGGTGAAATCCCCCGGGGCACTGATGTGATACTTTTCACCTTCCTGTCACTGTCAGTCAACCCTGAGCGGAGGTGAACCTGTCAGCAGAGAGGATGGAAATACCCAGGTTGCTGGGGTTTTTTTGGTGCCAACCTCCTGTTTGCTGGGGAGGAAAGATCACTGAGTGCTCTCGAAGCATCTCTGCACCACTTCATCCTCTGATACGATCTCAAAACCTGCTTCCTTTTCCTCCACGGTCATTTCCTCGCCACACAAGCAAGCCCAACTGAGCATATTTTGCCGGTCAAATCCGGGTCGCGCTTGCTCAGACGTGTTGTCCCCAGGTTACTAAGAGTCTAATCAGGCTATGACTCAGGATTACCGTAACGAGGAAACCAAAGGCCTGATCCTGAGTGGTCCTCTCCTGAAGTCCTGTTGATTTCCCTGGGAGTCAAGGGTGCTCAGACTCTCCCAGGATCAGCCCTACTATCACTGGCTTGCTTTTCATTTACACCCAATGGACAATTTTATGACTGATAATAACATTTATAGCTAAACAAGCCAGGGATAAGGACAGTCCTGTCTCATGCTTTAGGGCAGCAGCTCATTACTGCAAGGGTCAGGCAAGCACTAGACACATTATGGTATTTTTTCCCCTTAATGTTTTCTGGGCTATCAGAGACCAGAGTTGGGAAAGCTGAGATGAGGATTGGGCCCATTTCTCAAACATGGCAGTGGAGCTGAGGGAACTCCCCTGCAGTCAATGGGGGGGGCACTGTTTTATGTCTGATATGCTGGGAGTCCTTGCTCTCTGACTGTATGACTGGAAATGGCTGCTTGCCGCTCTTCGTTGCTATCAGGGGGCTGTCATCCATCATGGGGGGCAGTCTGGGTTTCCCACTGTCATTCAGGCAGTCAAACTGAATCCGGTTCCCCTCTATCCTGGGTGACTGCAGCCAGGGCCAGCCCTGTGCCTGTCCGCGGTTCTGCCCCCAGCACGCTGGTGCTGCCCAGCTGATGGGGGTGGGGGTGCTGTCAGAAGTGAGGCTCCTCCCAGGCCCCATCCACTCCCTTGCCATTTGCAGGGATGGGGCAGCAGTGGCTGTGTGGAGGCGGCAAGAGGAATGGTTTTAAAAGTATGATAACGGGGTTACTCTAGAAACTCAGCATGCCTTGGCCTCCTCGTTATAATCAAAAGCAACGTGGACAGTGGTCCTGTTCCGACTGTCCCTTAGCGGCTGTGCTATCTTGTCACTTCTGCTTTCTTTGCCTCAGTTTCCCATTATGAAAACAGGGCTACTCGCCCTCATCTCCTTTGTAACGTGCTTAGAGGGTTGCAAGCTGAGAGGAGCTGCGGGTTATTGTCCGCTCGCTTTTCCCTGTATGTCCACTCGTGTAGGTGACACGGTAGGAACGAGATTTCAGGGCAGTTTGAATGAGGCGAAGGTGGTGACTTGGTGAACAGGGCTGCCCGGGTAGTTCTGGGAGCAAGTTAGCATCTGGGACTGGAGACCAGGGGAGGATAGAAGCATCAAGAGCTGCCAGGGACCGTAGGAGCAGAACACAGCTGGCAGGACCAACGTTTGGACACAGGACTTATTCTCTCTTGCCACAGAGGGCACATTTGGCCTCAGAGGCTGGGGGCGTACTATATCCCTGAGCACTGGGTTTTTGGCATGCAGGGCTCTCTCAGAGGGGTGCTAGCACTGGCAGAGCTGCAACCCTCAGCTGGCAGAAGCATCTTGTTCCCTAGCTAAAAATTACTCCTTCCTCTCCACCTAAGAGCAAAGTTTTACAACCGGAATAAAGCGGCTCCGGGGGCGGGGCGGGGGGGTGCGATTGTAATGAGGCCTGGGACTTGGGAGGCTTTGGTTCTGCTCTGAACCATGGGTACGGTTGCAGCTCTGTGACCGACCTACCTTCCTACCATGAGTTTATTGTTTAACTCATTTAAGGGACATTTTAAAAATGCAAGTTAATTGAGGCTTCTGTTCCCTTAGTGCAAATGCTTCCGACAGTTGAATCCCTGGCTCTCTCCTGCACCTGAGATCAGAAGTGCTTGTCCTTAGCACAGTCTCCGAGGCAGCAGCTGTGCAAATTGGAAACCCAGCCTACAGCCGCTACCTACCAAATGTTGCAACTCAATTAGGTCAAATCTACAGTTGCATAAGCACAGCTAAGGCAGATTGATCCCGGGGGATCCTGCCACGGACCCCAGCATCTTCTTCAACAAGGCTAGAACAAGACTAGATCTGAGTATTTGATATTCACCAAGCTACCTCCCTCTCCCAGCCCACCCCCCACTAATGCATCTCCATCCTGATCTGCAGCATCTCATTGCTACTCCAACCTAGCCCCCTCTTTGCTCTGCCAGTGCAGCTCACACACGTTGCACTGTTGTAGCCCCTGAGGGTCTCCAGCAAGTGCAGTGGTTCTGGCTATGCAGACAAAGTTCCTCCGAGATCAAGATTGCTTGGCTCGTCTACAACTGATAGATGTGGTCAAGAATATGAGGCCGGGTCTTCAGAGGAGACTTGCTAATGCAGAAATCTCTCTGCACTTGCCTCTGGGGTTAAGTACTTGTAATGAAACAGAGAAGAGTGAGTCCTTCTGGAAGTTCTCCCGGTGTAAATAAGAACAGACTCAGGGCTGCTGTAACTCAGTGCCTCCTGTCTCCCAGTGTCTGTAACATCTGGGATCACCTGAACATAGCAGCATTCCGTCCTGTGACAGGGGCTCCACCCCACACAAGGCCTGAAGGGGTTAAGGTGGCTAGCTGGGCCAATTATCTGCCTAGGCTGCACCTGGAGGACAAGCCAGGGAAAGGGAATAATTAGATGAGGCTCAGCCAATGGGAAGAGGAGGGGCTTGTATAAAACCCAGGAGCTGAGCACAGAAAAGGGTGGCTATGGGGAAGGAGTCTGCAGCTCTTCTGTGGGCAAGGGGAGTTATTCCCTCAGAGGAGGGAGTTTGGGCTGGCAAATCCGGAGAAGTAGTGGGAGCCAGACAGGGAGGAAAGGCTCAGGGAAAAACATCATGCGATAAGGCTGACCAGGTCTGCTTAAGAGAGGGTCCATGAGCTGGAACCCGGGGGAGAGTATGGGGCTGAGTTCTCCTACCAGCCACTGGGGAAGTGGCACAGACCAGGCAGTGGAGAGCGGACTGCCTGGAGTGGTTTGCCCTGAAAGACCCTACCACGGGAGGACTCTAGTGACTCGGCTGGAGGGCCAAGCCACGAAGAGGAAGCTGTAACTCCTGGAGTGCGAGGGGGCTGCAGGCTGAGAGTTGGCGATGGGTGGAGAGCCTGCCAGAGGAGGGCATAGTGCCTGGAGGGAGCTAACCCCCAGAGCAGCCATGAGGAGACACCTTAGGCTAGGATGAGTCATCTTGTGACACTGCCGCAAAGCTTTCTCTGCTACAGCACACAATATGAGGGAGAGGGGGTGTCTATTAATGCCTCGGTGGTGATTTTGTCCTTAGACCTCTGGTAACTGGATGGAGCCCCTCACTTTTCACCACGTCGGCTAGAATGTGAAGGGCTGATTTCCAGAGCTTTCATTGACTTCTAGTGGAGCTGCAGGTGTCCAGCCTTTCTGAAAGCAAGTTGGTCCGAGCAGGCCAGGTCCTCAGTGGGTGGAAACTGGAGTAGCTCCAGCAAAGTCCACGGAGTGCTGCTGCTTTCAAATAAAAAAGAATGAGAAGTTCCTAATGTCCGCTTCTCTATTTATGGAACTACTGTTAACAAAATATATAATTTCTTTCAAACACAATGTTGCAGGTGATTAGCGCACCATACACCCTGAGCAGCTTTAGTATTTAACGTGGAGGTGATATTGAGAATTTATAGCAGCTCCTGGACAATAACTGCTTTCCAGTGAGGTTTTGATTAAGCATTATGGATTCACATTATGCAAATTTATTACATGGTTAATATGATTCCAAAAGAACATGCTGGCACTTTAGAAAGACTTTTTTTTAAAAAAAAGACCATAAAGTAGGATAATATGGCACTTCTCAGTATCGCGAAAGGACCAACCCGCAGAATTATTTAAAATAGTGAGGCGGGAGAGCTGTTAATGACTGGAAAAATCATGGCACCAGCTTAAGACCTGTCCATATTCCATCACAAGAGTTTGCAGGGCCATTTGATGCGGATTCAGGTCTCTTTCAGGACCAGATGGCCACAGCATGTAAATCAATGTAGTTGCATTGGAGTCACTTATGCCAGCTTATATCAGCTAGGAATCCGGCTAATTCTGTTGACTTCCAGGGATCACATTCCCAACTGGTGTAAATGATCATAATTCCCCTGAAATCACTAGTGACACTCCCTTACACCAGCTGGGAATCTGAGCCTATAGTTCTGTAAAGGGGGTGTCCTGTAAAGGGTGCTCTTACACTACATTATCAGTCAATTAAGTTGCTCAAATGAAAAGCAAGGGCAAAAAATTGCTGTTTGGTGTGGTACTTTACATTGGCATAAACAAGCATGCAAGTACAAGGTTGGAGTTAGGAGGTGGGAAGGAGCCTTAAACTACTCAAGCGTGACCCGGGGGCTGATTAAGCCACCAAATTGGTAGGCCTCAGAACGGAGTTATGATTATGCCTCCTTGGCTGGAAGGGACGAACAGCTTCCACAATATGAGGGTAAAGTATAAAGATCTAGGTGGGTGAAGTTCAATGATCCTGGAGGCTCTCAAGGGCTACATCTCACAGCCTGGCAAAATTAGGGTGCCTTCTGAACTGTTGCAGTACAAGCAAAAAGTCCATTTTTCCGAGATGCCAATCCTGGCATCTGAAACCAGAGGGAATTCCAGGCATGTCCAAAGCTAATGAGCAATTATTCATATTTATACAGGGCTTTGAAGATGGAAAGTGCTAAGTAGTATCATTGAAGTGGGATTTCTCGCTATAACACAGGAGCTATGTAAGAGAGGCTCTAAATACTTACTCAAGCATCTTACACAGATGGACAAACAGAGCCAAAGCTATTAACTGCCAGGTATCTAGAGGTGGCTTCATTGGTCAAACTTCACTGTCTTGTCCGTAGTAATTAAATAAGAGACTCGTAGGCTTTGAAGTCAGCAGGGACCATGTGGTGTGACCTTCTGCACATTGCAGGCCATAGAACGTCTCCCATCTCCTGTAATAGACCCCTGAGTTACTGAAGTCCTCAAAATGATTTAAAGACTTCAAGCTTCAGCGCATCCACCATCTACTCGAGTTTAAACCAGAAAGTAACCCATGCCCCATGATGCAGAGGAACCACCAGAGTCTCTGCTAATCTGACTGGGGGATTTGTGTGTGGTGATCACTTAGACACTAAGCGCATTGGTGAGATCAGCCAACCAGATGCCTGGGAAAGAATTCATTGTAGTAACTCAGACTTCCCATCTAGTTCCCCATCTCCGGGCCTTTGGGGGTATTTGAAACTAGCAGTCGCAGAGGGGCCACATGCCATTGTAGGCAGTCTCATCGTACCATCCCCTCCATAAACTTGTCAAGCCAGTTTGGTTTTTGCCCCTACTGCTCCCCTTGGGCGGCTGTTCTAGAACTTCACTTCTCTGATGGTTAGAAACCTTAGACTAATTTCAAGCCTAAACTTGTTGATGACCAATTTATAGCCATTTGTTCTTGTGTCCACGTTGGTGCTTAACTTAACTCGTCTCCCTCCCCGGTGGTTGCCCTCTATAAATCCATCAGAAGTATAATCATAGCTTCCCTCAGCTTCTCTTTGGTTAGACTAAACAAGCCAAGTCTCTTATCTAAGATAGATTCTCCATTCCTCTGATCAGCCTAGTAGCCCATCTCTGCATGTGTTCCAGATTAAAATCATCATAAACATGGGAAATCAGTACTGCACAGAGTACAGATGTGGTCTTATCAGAGTCAGGGTATAATGGTAATACCTCCCTATCTCTACTAGCACCAGCCTTCTTCATGGCTACATCACGCTGGTAATTCGTGGTCATCCTGAGATGGACCAATACACTCATGTCTTTTTCATCCTCCATTTCTTCCAACTGATATGTCCCTGGCTTATAGCAAAAATACTTGTTAGTTCCTAAGTGCATGATCTTGCATTATTAAATTTCATCCAATTTCTTTCTCCAGTTTTCAAGGTCATCCAAATCTTCTCATATGATAGTCCAGTCCTCCTCCATACTGGCAATACCTCCCAACTTTGTGTTATCTGCAGATTTTATTAGCACACCCCCACTTTTTGTGCCAAGGTCACTAATGAAAATGTTAAATATGATTCCCTCACAAACTCCACTAAGTAACCTCCCTCCAGTCTGACAAACCATCTTTCAGTATGACCCGGTGTAGTCTCCTCTTTAACCAGTACCTTACCCACCTTTCAATTCTCATATTAATTCCCATCTTCTTCAATTTAACTAATTTCCTATGTGGAACTGTAGCAAATGCCTACTGAAAGCCAGGTAGATTAGATCTACCGCATTTCCTTTGTCTAGAAAATCAGTTATCTTCCCAAAGAAAGATTGGGTTGGTCTGGCATGATCTACCTTTTGTAAAACCATGTTGTATTTTATCCCAATTACCATTTACCTCTGTCCTTAATGACTTCTCTTTCAAAAATTGTTCCAAGTCCCTGCATACAATTGAAGTCCATCTAATAGGCCTATCATTTTCCAGATCACATTTTTCTTTCTTAAAAATAGATACTGTATTAGCAATTCTCCAGTGCTAAGGTATGACCCCTGAGTTTATGGATTCATTAAATATCCTTGATATTTCATGTGCCATTTAATTTAATATTTCTGGATGGAGATTATCTGGGCCTGCCTGACACAGACCCTGGGGGTCTGTAGTACACCACAAGCACTGAAGCCTGTTGTCTTACTTTCCAAAGTGATTTTGACCCAGATTCCATTTTATTCTTTCCATCGCGTCTAACTTCAGTATAGTCTATCTCGTCACTAACATATAGTGTTTATCTACCACCTTTACCAGTGATGGGGGCCATATAGATACTAGAAATGGTTGCAAAGATCAGTGATTCAGCTCTGCCATATAAAGAAATTTCAGCATTTTTAAGAGAATTCGTTTGATTTTTAAAATTAAACATGGTCATCTGGTATCTCCAGTCAGAGCTGATATTAACGCCGCTGCAAAAACCATCCTGCCTATTCCAATTGCTCTCTCTTACCTACTCCATTCTGTACAAGTCATACAATTCTTATCTGCCTATATAATATGTAAAGCTTGCTACATTTTCCAAACTGCCATTTCTTTCAATGCCTTTTCTGGGTGGGGAAAAAAAAGACTCTTTTTTTCTCTCTTAGATAACTTTGAGTGTAATTTATCAACGTGTTCTGTGGAATATCATGATTGATGCAGTCAGTCTGATGAGATGGCATTTATGAACACAGACAATTTTGCTTGCATTTTTTTTTATTATTATTGTTATAAAATACACGCTACTTCTCCTCCAACGAGCTAGGCTAGCAAAACCCTGATTGTACCAAAGCCCTGATCTCCATCAAATGACTAAAGACTAAAAAAAGACAGTTAAGTTACTTCATATTTTCTATGACTGTACCACCCAATGACCTTGCCTGGGAAACCAGTTTATAAAAGTGTCCGAATGAAGAATGCATGGCCCAGCCTTTATATATGCACGGGAAACAGTTTTCCTGTCCTGTCAATCTCAGGGTTTTTTTGGTGCTCCGACTCCAGATTTTGGGATGGCAATTCTGGAATCAGACCCTCTCTACCGTCTCTTGCACCAGTGCAACTGGTTACACGACTGCGAACGTGAAAGGGTAGCATTCTAATCCCACTGTGCACTGATGGCGGCAGGTGCAAGATTATCAGAGAATGCTGCCTCCAATTCTTATTGCAGAATCATTTTACTGACTGCAGTTAGCACGGGCCGGAGGCTCCTTTCCCATCTCCTAGAGTCACAGAGTCTAGGCCAGAAGGGACCATGGTGACCATTCTAGCCTAACCTCCTGCATAGCCGAGGGCAGAGAACTGCCCCCAAAATGGTTCCTAGAGCAGAGTCTTTAGAAAACCCTCCAATCTGGATTTGAAAATGGTCCATGCTGGAGGCTATCCATCTATCCTTTCCTTTTAAAACGAGTTTGATTTTCTAAACACCGATAATTATTCTTGGTTGTAGATTATTCAGTGATGGCTTCTCTTATTTCTATGCAGGTTAGTTAGGGATGAGGTTCCTTCTGCAGCCATCACTGGCAAGAGCATAAAATGCCAAGGCATAACTTGAATTAAAAAAAAATAGAGGAAGTCTTTGTAACGAGGCTCGTTTAAAGTAGGGCTCATTTAGATTTCATGTTGGAAATCTACATAGCTCACAGAGGATTTCACTTATCAGAAGATTATCTGATTCACGTGTTTACAGCAGAGATTCAGTCTGTTTTACCTGTGTCTTGTGTGGCATGGGTGGTAGCATTGTCTAGCAGTTAGGGCAGAGGATGAGGCATGAGAAGACCCATGTCCCATTCCTGATTCTGCTACCGAATCCCTAGGTAAGTAACTTCCCTTCTCTAAACCGGAGTTTGCCTTCATAAAGTGTTCTGGGAGCTGCAAGAGTGCAACTGGGAAAATCAGCATTCTGAGCCAGATCCAGGCTCTTCACCCCTCCACAGCACGGAGTGTTGGGAGCCCTGGTTTCAGTCCGTCTGCATTTATACTGATGATAATTTGCAAATGTTTCAAGTTCCCCCCTATTTTTTAATCACCTCTGTATAAGGATGAAGCACTAGAGTGAGCAGTTCTCTGCCCCCGTGAGCTGGGGAGCAGCGGAACGGTTGCCCGTTTCGGTTGGGCGTATTCCTGGAGTTTTCATCATGTGACACACTCTTTAATTAAAGATTAATCTTCAGTTCCTGGAGGCTCCAGGACCGTCCTGACGGGTTGACAACCCGCAGCAGCGACAGCATTGCCAGCGCAGAGCACAGCTCTGACGTGCAGCGTTAGACAACGGTGGGCTTGAATTCTGGCATCGGCTGCTGCAGTCCTCTGCCTGGCTGTGTCCATCTGGAAGTGGGGCAATGCTATCTCCGCCTGACCTCACTCAAGTGCCCCTGGGGGGGGGATCCTTTGGGACAGAGGTTGCTTTGGATGCCTGCTTCCTAATTACCTGCTCTGTGACCTCAGCAGGCCCCACAAGCCCAACCTTCAAACCCAAAGCTTGCAGCCTCGCTGCTGGGTTGACTGAGGTGAAAGGGTGTGATGGGGAGGGGAGTAGTTACCTGGTGTGTCTGCAGCCCAGAGCCGTCCCTCCAGCCACAACTGTTTCAAGTGGGTTCTAACGAGCTTTCCTGTTCAGCCATTGCTGTCCAATTAAAAAGACTCCAGCAGGTAGACTGAACTCCATGCTTCCAGCCTGTGGGCTTGTTGGGAAGCGCAGGAGTTTAAAGGGGAATTCAGCTAGGTTGGAAGAGCCTGCAAATGGACTGGGCTGAGCTAATGGGGTATGCGACCGCGTGTGATCATGAGGGTCGGCTCCCAGATATGGGATACACAGGGGACAGGAGGCGCCTCTTTACATAAAAAGGGCTAGTGCCACATACTGCAAATTACTGCACCTGATCCAAAGCCCTGGTGAAGTCACGGGAGAGAGACTCTCATTGACGGCAATGGGCTTTGAATTGGGTGGTAGAGGGGGGTAAATTGGCTGAGTATTATGCACGAGATGAAGCAGCTTCTTTGTGAGAGGAGTATAATGAGGTGAACTCATTTAAAGCCTGACGAACTGGATTTAATGTGTTTTTAATTATACTGGGGTGTGTTTTGGACTGGGGATAACACAAATGAGAAGCATGAGGATGTGCTAATTAGAGCTGGCTGGAATTTTTGTTACTGTCATTGTTTTTAAATAAATAGAAATTTCCATTTTTGTTGGACATTTTTTGTTTTTCAAATAGCCTGTTTTTGGGGGGAGGAGAGGTTGGAGCTCTGCTTTATCTCCATTTTGCTGCTGTTCTATTTTGCTGCTAGAAAAGAGGACAGAGGAAAAATGGAGAGGAAGGGGAAAAACTAAAAGCTTGGAACATTCTTCAAGTTTTGTTTTTTTTTAATGAAAAGCTGAACAACTTGAATTAAAATTTTTGAAACAATATATTTTTGGACCCGCTCTACGTGCAGTTGTGACTTTTGCACAGCATTGTCCTCTACTGGAAAGACTCGGAACTGCTCAGCTGTGTGTCATGTCTCTATACTGCGAGTGTCCTTTAGTTCAAGTAGCAGGGGCATGTGTGATTGGAGTAGCAGTACCTATCCGTTTTATCCTCCTGAAGTGCTGAATGGATGTGATGTACTGCAAATAGAAACAATTGTAAAATCCCTACGGAGCTAGGTATCTGTTACAATACCTGAGTCGTCTATAGCTGCTTTTATCCACTGATCACAAACCACTGTACAAGTAATTATTTATTAAGTCTCATAGCCTTCATGGTTAGGGTTTATTACTATACATTTATTATTTATAACTATGTACTAGGTGTTTTTCTCTGCTGCCATTTGCATGTACGTTCTCTTTCCCTCTGTTATCATTGTTCAGTTTCAATTTAAAGATGATATTAGCTGATCCTTTACTCTGGTTGGGTTGGGGAAGCCCAATTTCCAAGCTTGGATGCCTTGTTGGGCTGTGCTAATTTCATGTTTGCATGTTTAGATGGTCACAGATATGGCAAAAATGGGTCCTTCAAAAGCCTAAATGCCAACTTGAGAGTCCATATAAAAACAGATTGCAAAGAGCTTTACAAAGTGTTCATCACCCCCATTTTACAGTGGGGGACACTGAGGCACAGAAAGGAAGGCTTGTCCACAGTCATGTGGCCAGTCAGAGAATAAAAACCGAACTCACCTGACTCCCTGCCCTGTGCAATGTTGTATGTCCTGCCAAACCACTTGTGTTACCCGCTGCTCAACCAGTGGGACAAAGTTCTAAGAGATCTGATGTCAACTCTTGTCCATTTCAGCAATGTTCAGGTCTGGGAATTTGGGATCAGAACAGGACATTGCCTTTATATATTGAAAGGCAATGTCCAGGCTCAGATCCAAAGTCTACAGTGGCTGGTTTCAGTCCACTGCCGTTGCTGGGTCCCACATTGTATGAAATGTGCACTCCGTTGTATGAAGCACATTGAATACAGTGACTTGCTTGAAGATGTTTTAAATATAGGAATAGAAAGACTCCAATAAAACAACTTATTTGTGTGCAAAAGGGGGGCAAAGGATAAAGGAATATTTGTGGCTGGAAGAGGAGTTTGAAGGAAGGGAGGTGGGGGGCAGGGAAGGATGTATCCTCTTAGAACCGGTTCTGATTATTTTTTTTGTTTCCATTGCTCCTATACTGCCCTTTATGCCAACCATATTCTGTGCTGTTCTAGATCACTTTAGCTTTGACATTATTTACACTGTACAGGCCCACTAATGAAGCACCTTATCCTGGAAAGTCCCTTTGCACTTTCGAAGGGATTATAGATGGGCCCAGCAAAAATATAATAAATGATGGTTATTATACTGCTGTACTACAGTGCTTATAGGAACAAATTCACAAATGATGGAGCTGGTGCTTTGAGAGACAAAGTGGGTGAGGTAATATCTTTTATTGGACTAACTGCACAATAGCGGGTGCTGTAAATTACATTCCCTTGCCCATGTGTAATTTACATTCTGAGTTTAGCTAGTGCAGTAATGGCTGGAGTATAAGTACTTAGTGATACCTGGCAAGGATCACTGATGGAGATGGGTCACTGATGGAGACGGGGTACTGGATTAGGAGCCCAGTCCTGTGAGGTGCTAAGGCCCAGATTGTCAAAGGTACTTAGGTTGATTTCATTGGGGGTTAGTTGCCTAAATACTGTGTGAGGACCAGGAACTAAGTGCTTTCCGGGACAGTGCTGAGTGCCCTAACTTTGGTGAGGGCAGGGGTGTGTGGGTGCTTAGCACACTCCCTAGGACAACCCTCCAAGGGATCATGTCCTCTGTGGAACAATGGGGCCAGCTCATTACCTGGTGTAAATCAATGTACCAGCACTAAGTCACTTGAGCTACATAGAATTACACCAATCGAGGATCTGGTCCATTGCCTTTTTTGGTATGGCAGCTCTGATGTTCATGTGCACCATCCTGCAAAGACGTAAAGAGTCTCTTTTTCTTGCTCCGTTTTTTCCTCCTGCATGACTCCCGATTTTCACCAGCAAGGTGGAGAATCAGGCCTGTGATTTTTATGCCAGGTCTTTCCCTCACTGTAACACCACTTAATGCCCTGGTTCAAAGCCTGTGTCAATTTCAGTTCTCCCATTCTGGAAGACATACCAAAGCTTCTTAAGCAAACCAAGAGCCCAGAGGCTCTTTCTGCTCTCAGAAATCCCCTTGACCTCACTCACCAGCCACTCAGAGCTGAGGTAACCCAATAACATGGGCCTCTTAACCACATTAGAAGAGTGAAAGTAATCCCGGTCTCCTGTCGTCATGGCTGCAGCGTCCACACGGGGAAAAAATGAACTGGATTTAATTTAAATGGGGAAGAAAAACCACTGAGATGTGTCTCTCCTATGCATCATGTTTTTTGCATCAGAAAAGCTAGCAAGGAGTAAATCTAATCACATGGGGCGGAGGGGAGGAGGGGACCCTACAGCCTCCTTCATAAACAGAAGGGGAGAAGAAAGATATTAGAGTCTATATTCTACCGGGTATTCCGCTCCTTTCCATAATCTTAGAGAAGATTCTGAACAGAGCTGACCTGCTGTGAGTCAGCGACCAGTCACTGATGTAAGCCTGGCCTGTACGAGCCAGACGTGTCCCTGGTATTAACAGGGTCTTAAGCAACATGGGCCGGAGTGTGGCAGACAGCGCCAGAGCTGCATGGCTCTGATAAGGCGTTTCAGCCGCCCAGTCGGAGGACGGAAGGGCTAAGCCTCTGCTTATTGTGTTGCTCTGTGCTGGAGTCTTTCTGCAGAGCCTTGGCAGGCGGGATGCAGCGCCGGCTTAAGTCCTGTGTTTTCAAACGCGTCTTTAACCTGGCTGCGTGTATTTAGTCCCTTCTGCGATGGCTCTCGACCCACCCTCCCTCCTCGCTGGGCTGAGCCCGGAGCATCAATGCCAGGGGTGTTAGTTATTCTGTGGGTAGCTGGGGGCAGACATCTGGCTGCCAAGGACTGAAAGGGGTGGGTTTTGACATTGTGCCGGGATCACTGCAGAAGAACACATCCAAACCCCCTCTTTACTCCCTGTGCCCATCTATCGAGGCCTTGGTAAAATCTGGATTCTTTTCTCTAAGGAAACCCCAAGCCCTATCCATTTGGAGCCGGGGTTCATTCAGTACATGTCTGTTTGGTCATCCCTTGGTGAACATTGCACCAGTGACCAGTACTTGGGCCTCTCTCTCCTAGCTCATAGAGCCAATGGATCTGTCTCTGCTCACAATCACCTGCCTGGTGTGTGCCATTCTCACCTACTCCAAGCCCTGATGGCTCCTCAGCTTGTCTGCTGTGGCCACCTCCTCCCTGGCCTCCCAGACTCCCTTGGCTGGGGTTTCAAAACTGCCTATGGTAACCGGAGACTGGTTTCCATTGAACTGTAATGGGAACATGGCATCCAGATCTCAGACAGGTCGGAAAATCCACTTCCCCTGCTTCCATCCCTTTTGCCTCTGAAGCTACCAGCCCTGGAGCCCGACTCTTCTTTAAATCTCAGTGTTCGCTTCTCTTTGTCACCCACACCAAACCCTAGTTCCTTGTCCTCTCCTTCAAAGACAGGGCAGGTCCTCTCCTTCACACCTCCCTGCCTCCATCCTCTGACCTCTTAGCCCCACCCCAGCCTTCTGCTTCACTGCCCCTCCCAGCGTCTCCACGTCTCCTTCCATGCAATGAAGTAGGAGGGACCTGCCTCCCTGCCCCATTCCACTAGGCTTCCCCCCTTCACACCTTTTGAGACCCATTGATCATGGCTGTCGATGGTCAACATTATTGGGTCACTCTGCTTTGTGGATTTTTAAGTTCTCTTCTTATTACCATTATTATAAATTCCCTGACATGTAGCACTGTTCAGCCAGAGATCTAAAGTCCTTTCCAAGGAGGTCAACCTCATTATCCCCATTTTACAGCTGGGACACTGAGGCACAGAGCAGTAACACAACTAGGTTCAGGTCTCCCAGCAGACTGGTGGCAGAATGGGACGAGAATCATAGTCTCTTGAATCCCCGTCCATGTCTTTATCATCTCGGCCACGCAGTCTCCTGCCTCAGCAGCCAGCTGAACTGATCAGTAGTAATTCAGTTCTGCCATAATGACCAGGAATCAGAGGGGTAGCTGTGTTAGTCTGGAATTGCAGAAGTGACAAAGAGTCCTGTGGCACCTTAAAGACTAACTAAAGTTTTAGAGCATAGGCATTCATCGGCTAATACCCGTTGCATCCGACAAAGTGGGTATTAGCCCGCGAAAGTTTATGCTCTAAAACTTTAGTTAGTCTTTAAGGTGCCACAGGACTCTTTGTCACTTCCATAATGACCAGGTTTCTCCAGGAATCCGGGGCACCTGTCAGGCAGCTCCCTGTTAATAAGTTTGTATGGCGGCATGGCAGTCAGACGCCTCTTGTTATCGTCTGAGGGATGCACTGATGCTGCCCTGATGGCAGATCTCTGCGCCCATTTTCTCCTCATCCCCATGTTCCAATTATTCTCCTTTCTTCCTCACAGCCGCACTTCCAAGTGTTCTTGCGCGTGTAGCCCTGGGACAAACCTTATGTTTTGCTCTCTGCTATCTAATTAGCGATGGGTCGCCCACCACGGCTCCAAAGAACACACAGACTCTGGTATTAGCTGCTCCACAGCAGATCAATGACTCCTGGCTTAGCTTTTGACACTTTAAAGTACAGCTGCCTCCCTCTGATCTCTCAGCATTTTTGTGCTTCCAGAGAATAATATTCCAGAGACGACAACTTGAGACAGAGGGGACTGTCCCTATAAAATTGGGTCATCTGGTCACCCTAGCACATTGGGTCTCTCAAGTCCACTCAAAAAAATGCTGCTCCCTGGATTGTTTTCCTGGCTCCATGTTCTTGCCCTACAGGAAGTCTGGTCCCTGTTGTCCAGCTAGCAGGGACTCCCCAGTCCTGTGTGTATGAGGGGAGGGAAATCCTAGCTGAGCCAAGCTGTGTCCTCCAATGAGTGGTTTGCATGGTGAGCTAAGTGGTGGTTCGGCAGTTCAAAGGGATTCTCTAAATAGCCTAGGTAGGGAGCCAGAAAACAAGGTATTGATCTATTTACAAGCATGTCCAGCTCCTGCCAAGCATCCTCCCCTTTGTAATGCTCTCCCTGAGCAGAGGAGAAGAGATGTGATGGGCTGATGGGGCTCTGAAGATGTGAAAGATTTTCAGAGCTGATTTCCAGGTGCCCCCCACCATCTTCAGCTGGGAGCACCATGAGGCGCTCGGCCCAGCATATTCACCACTGGTTTGTTTGCAGAGGAGTTGTATGGGCTGGTAAAAAGCTGAAGGCTCACCTGGCATGCAACCCAGCGAGCACCTATGTTATCTGTGAACGTGTCTAGCTATCCTGGGCTAACAGGCTTCCCAAAAGTCTCCCCCAGCCACTGGAATCGGCTGGCTCATCTCTGGTCCAAACACAGAGCGTGTGGGGAGTGTTAGGTGATGATCATTTCATTGCAGAGGGATAAAATCAGGAGATAGTCTCGGAATGGCCATCACCAGCTTTCAGCGTGGTGGGGAGAAGTGCAGGCTGTGTCCATGGGCAGGACAACACCCAGGGGAGATGCCCTGGAGCTGGGATGCAGGGCTGGAAGAGCTGAGGGCAGCAGTGAGGTGGATGGGGTTTTGGGATAAGCAGCTATCCTGGGCTTGACCTCTGCAAGGATCATCAATCCTTCACTTGCATAGGCTTTCAAATGAACCAGGGACACCAGAAACGTGTGTGTGGTGGGGAACTGAGAAAGGAGAGGGAGGACAGAGATACTAAAGGTTTCCTACTTCAAGGCTTGTTTTCCAACTCTTCCAGTCCTCCCTGGCTCATCCCAGTGTCTTCCCACGGCCGATGCTTTGTGCGAGGTCTCTCTGCTTCTTCTCTCGACCCTCCTTGATTATAGCAGAGAAAATGGTGCAAGCCGTTTCCCTCCAATTAGCTGCAGCTTTTCACCTATTGGCCAAGGTCCCCGGGGCTCGCTGCTCTGACCATTTCAAAAACCCGCTCAATAGCGGCTGTGCCGGTTGTTCGCAGGTACGGTGCAGAGAGGACTGAGGAGACCTGTTGAGCTGCAGTAACTGGCATCCAGGCTCTGGTGTCTGCATGTCAGCAGGCCATTATCTGACTGCAGGAAGGTGAACAAGCACTGCTATGTTTATTGAGCCCCAAAGTGGCCCCTCTCCTTTTTCCTCTTTTTTTCCCCCTACTTCCCTGTTCTCCTCCCTTATCTTCTTCTCTCCCTTCTTTCTCTAAACTGGGATGATTTAGTTGGGGTTGGTCCTGCTTTGAGGTCCCTTCCAACCCTAACCTTCTATGATTCTAGCATCTCGGACAGATCTGTGCTCAGGCTACACTGAGACTCCAAGCTGCTTTTAGCATGCTGGCTCTATCAGAGCTAGCTCAGGCATGTCTCCTTGAGCTGGGAATTGTACCCCCAGCTCAAAATGGAAATGTACTCTCAGCATTAGCATCCCACCAGTGTATTCCCCTCAACAGCTCCCAGAGACGTATGGCTCCAAGAGGTCCTGGCAGACTCAAACAGAAACAAATCGTTTGCCATTTCCCATCCTCCCTCATGTTTATCAATTCGGTTTAGCAAGCAAGAGAGAGAAAAAAAAATTCCCCTTCAACTTCTACAGTTTCCAATTATTGCTGAAAAATATCAAACTCAGAAACAAAGACTTCTGCTGGGGGAGGAAAAGAACTTGACACGCTCCTTCTTAGCATGAGCAACATCAGAGGATCTTTCATATCATATGATGACAATCTCCGGAGCAAAAAAAACAACAACAAACAAACCACCATCATTTCGTTAGATGGGAACCAAGCCCTCCTCCCCTCCCCTTCCCACTGCGCTTGTCTGTTTGTTAATAATTTAAACTTGGCAATTTCTAAATCAAATTATGTGCTGCTTGGAACAGCCATCATCAGCTGCTCTCATGTCAAAGCGATGCCACACACGGTCGCCTCCTTAATTGTGACATCAGCATTTTGAGATACTAAACATGCGGCATTAGGGTAAACTGGCAGCAATGGAGAATAATAATGATACTGAGTGCTTCTCACTAGGAGATCTGAAAGTGCTTTACACAGGAGGGCAAGGTTCATTAGCTCTGTGCTACAGGTGGGGAAACTGAGGCACAGTGAAGGGAAACGACTCACCTAGGAGGCTAATGGCAGAGCAGGAATAAAACCCAGATCTGCTGGGTCCCTCAGTGCTT